>JAQFVV010001488.1:0-66135 GCA_028023455.1 Epiperipatus broadwayi
CTTGTTGAAAATATAAAATTAGTGATATGTTTCATTGTTATAAAAATATGCATAGTTTTTATTATTATATTTCCTATCAATAACAAGGTTTTAAAGTTATCGGTAAAGCATATGCCTGTATGACCGAAAATCTCCTTATCTGTGTATCAATCTTTAAATTAAAAAATTTATTTCTTGGGTAAAGGAGCTCAGACCACTTCCATTTACTTATCAGCTTGTTGTCAATGATTTCTAGGGAATTATTATTGTTCTTATTTAAATTTTATCTATTTTAATAACACGAAAATCTATATATTGGGATAATTAATTATTTATTAAACTTGTTTCATTTTTATAGTATTAGTTATATGAGTAAATGTATTTCTTTCCTTATCAACCATACCTGTAATAATCATTTAACTTACCCATTTGAAGACCCTAGATGTAGGTATTCATTGCTTCTAAAGGGATATACAACTCTACCAAGGGTGTTATATCTTATTCTTATGCTCCGCTGAACATATGGTATTGCACACCCTTCTGGGAGGGTGAAAAATTCATTTTAGATTCTTTTCTAGAAGTGGCGGCACTTAAAGGTCTGTTGTAAATAGATTTTTCAAGGTGTCTGCTACATTGTTCTCAATATTCGGGCATTAGAATAATCAATAAAGGTATTTTCATGGAAGAGTCTGTCAATCCTCTTTCAACAATTTAGCTAGAAGTACCAATACACATGAGTGCAATAATGGCTAAATTGATATCCATTTCTTTCTGTGATTGAATCTTGATCACTTCATGCTCAGCTAAGATTAGAAAAAAATTCCGCGGAAGTATGGCCGAAGATACAGTAAAACTGGCGCTGGCAATGTTTAAATGTAAAAATGCATTACGAATTAAGGAAAGAACAGTTAAATTATAGAAATGTGTAATAACGGTAAAAATAATTCAAATGCGTGAAGTATATATAAACTCATCTAGGTGAAATAAAATGTTAAATATGAAGTTATATAAAGTTTGATCGTTAGTTGTTTTTTCTAAATATAGTGTAATTAATGGGCCGTACAAATGAATTCTACGCTTAGTTTGCTATATATATATTTTTGAGATATTCTTAGTTAATTGTACATTTTTATTTCTGAAAATTTCGCAGTTCAAAATGATAGTTTATTTCTTTGTAGCGACGGATATTTAATATATATTTATGATTTAAATTGTTAGCAATAATCACGTACTCGCATCTATTTCTATAAATATACGGATAAATAAATAGACTTGAAAGTTATTTTAAATAAAATATACATTATAATATTGACGTTGATATTTTGTTATATAGAATATGATTCTTCATCTTAATAATTGCTTAACAATTTTCACTTTAAACAGGTATTATTTATTTATTTATTAGATATTAAAGTTACACGTTTAAACTGAGTAAAAACTAGCGTCTCATGTATAATTAAATAGAAATAAACTATATAAAAATTATTAAGCGAATGAGTGGAAAATGGGTCTACGCTGTATCATTATAAATGATGAGTTTTACAAATAAAAGTAATAGGTTATTATCATTAATATTTTTAGAATAACTTACAGTTGAAGTTTATTGTTTTCTTGTTTGTTTTGAAGATAAATAGACATTTTAGATATAAGTATAAGACCCGTTTTTCAAAATTGTGTAATATTCAAATAACATATACTGTGAAGATGTTTTATTTTATTTTTTAAAAAAAGAATGGGTATAATAAAATGTGTTTTATACTAACATAGCGAAATAGAGTTTAAATGCGTTAAACTTGATTTTTTACTATCTATAAATAAGGTTAGATATACGTATTAGGTGGACATGGGCGGAGTGGTTGGAACAGGGCGTAGAAAAGACACATAATGGTAATTGAATAGGAGCAGAGGTTAGGTGCGCGGTGTACTGCGTGTTTAAAAATAAAACATAATGGAAGAAACGTTAGTGTATATAAAACAAGAAATGGCCAGGAATACCACAAAAGATAAGAAGTAGACTGACTCAACAGCTCCTAGGAAAACACTGCATACGAACCAAAGAATGGAGGAGTTCAAAGGTGAAATGTCAAATCGAAACAAGATTTTATAGCTTTAAAATAGAGATACGAAGAAAAGGAACAATTTACTCTTGTAATGTAAACCAATTTTAAAAATAAAGATATTGAGGGACAAACAGATGAAGCCCCTATAGAGCATATTAAAAACTTGAAAACATATTTCCAAGTGAATCAAATTAATGACTTTGGTAAGCTGGCAATTGCCTACAATCACCTCCATGGCGATGCTCTAACATGGTAGCAGTCTGTTCCACCATCCCAAAACGTTGAGGATTATAAAAAGTATTGTTAAAAAGGTTTTGGAGTGAGCAGGTGCACAAGTGTCATGATCCTGCAACAAGTCATGCAGGAAAAATATAAAGAGAATCACTGGCGAGAAAATTATTAGTTATTTTAAGATGACAGGCAGCTAGAACTTTGGGCACCTGAAAGTATGCCACATTATCAGAGGGGCGAATAATTAGGATAAATCCACTTACGTGTTGCCACTTCATGTTGGACTCATGATTGCTCACGCGCAGCACAAATTCAGTTTGACAAATGGATGAGTTATTGAAATGAGGTAGACATAAGCCAACAATATGAGCTGTCAGCTAAGTGTTTGGGAAGATAAACATACCAATCACACAAACAGGAACAAAAATGAAAGAGTTCTGTGGCCACATCTAACAGAACTACTTAGGCTATATGGACAAAGAAATATCAAACTTGATATGTTCATGGGAAGATAAGTGCCCTGAATATGCTCCTCAAAGTTGTCCTGAGATCAGTCTGACAATGGAGGACTTGAAGTCATGTGCATGCTGCATTCGGGCAGTCAAATATCTGTAATATCGAAAGATCTATACCACACGTGCCAGCAAAAAACCCAAACATAGAAATCTTACCTTTGAAGACAGCACAAATAACATTAGCAAACAGCTTGGAAAGCAAAACTTCTGCCTAAGCAAATTTGGGTACAGATGCACATACAACATAAGATGGTACAAGTGTTCTTAATAATGACCAGTCTTATCCATGAGATTGTGTTGGGTTCAAATTTCCTACACAAAAACAGATGCATTTTGCGGATTATGAACATCAGCTGGTAGTGTGCAATGACAAACAAATTGAAATGCTAACACCCCACTTACATGATGATACTGAGGCATGTTGTATGACACAACTGGACATGGAGCAGTGGAAGAAAAGGCAAATGGAGCAAAACTGACTTCTGCTAAGAGATGGAAAAACTCAAATCTATGCTTTATACTTATAAAAACATATTTTTCACAGTAGTCCTGGGCTCATTAAAGGATATAAACAAAGAATCAGATTGAAACCAGGAGAACCGTTCCAGCGCGATCTACCCCATACACACAAATTTAAGAAGGTGGAGAAACAGCTGGAACCAGAATGTTGGAGATAGGCGTCATTGATAAATGCTTTTCCCCATGCTATAACCCTAGTGGTGGTCAGAAGAAAAATGGATCCGTGCGGTTATGCCTTGATGCCGCCAGCAACAGGGTGACAATGCCAGATTGTACTATTCCACACTCGTATGCAAGGAATTTTCTGAAATTTAAAGACAAAATAATATTTTTCCACATTTCTGACTTAACTTTGCCAGCTGCTGGCAGATAGAATTACATCACACCAGATCGCAAATACACAGCTTTTAGATGTGGGCCACACATATCATGTGAATTTAAATCGAATGCCTTTTGGCTTAGTTAATAAACGGTGCAGGTTTATTACGATGTCTGGACCAAGTTTTGTCTCAGGAAATCAAGAAAATTTTAACAATATATGTGGACGCGTCGTAGTGGCATCCCCACATCTCTGGAAGAACACTTCCAACACTTACAAATATTTTGCAAGTGTGAAGCTAAAAGGAATCAAAATCAATCTGAAAAAAGAGTATACTGATCTCTGAGGAGATAGAATTTTTGGGTCATTTGGTGGGACAAACAGGAATCAAACCTCACTGAAATAAAGTGATGCAATAAATGACTTCCCTGTACCTAAAAAACTTGAAAGCACATTCGGTCCTTTTTAGGACTATGCAACTTTTACAACAGATTCTGCTGAGAATTGTGGGCAGATGGAACCTTTATTAAGATTACTCAGGAAAGATACCCGTTGGAACTGGACCAGTGAACAAGAGGAAAAGCATTTACTGAGATTAGAGAGTTTCATAAAACAAGTAGTGCTGGCATACCCAGACTTGACAAGCCCTTTATACTCAGAGCTGATAGCAGTGCATGTGAGTTGGGTTATGCCACTGCTCCAAGTTCAGCCGAAGATGGACAGATAGGGGTCCTGTACTTCATAAACCAGGTTGTTGAAAGGACCACAGACGTAATTACACAGTTACTGAAAAAGCCCTTGCAATCGTATGGGCATTTGAAAAATTGCAACCCCTATGCTGCTAGGCTCTGAAGTGATAATGATCAGGACCACAAGAGTCTTTAACTACAAATGTACAGCTATCTCACCTAATGTGAGAGCTAGTTCGCTGAGTTTGTTTCTCAAGAGTTTTACATATCTGGTGAAACATTGCAAGGAGCTGAGAATGTGGTGGCTGACATCCTCAGTCGTCATCCCATTCAAACTCAACAACAACAACACCTGAAGATAGATCATGCATACCACATGGTGAGCATATCGTAAGGACAAAGACATAGAGGAACATCTGAAACAGAAATGTCAGAGACAGCATGAAGATAAGGACTTAAACCGGATCATAACACTGTATACTGACACTCCCACTCAGAAGGATGACAGCTTGCCAGGTAAGAAGTGCCGATACAAGATAGAAAAGAGAGGTTTTATATTGCAAAATTCAGAAGACATTGATGAATGAAGTGATGGTACCTCAGCCATTCGGGGCCTTCTCACTGATTACATTCACCCGATTATGTGGACATTATGGAACCCCAAAAACCCCAGATATTGCCTCAAGCACTAGTTCCTTTGGCCTGGAATGCACGGGACATAATAAAGATTTTGAACAAATGTAAAATATGCCAGCATGCAAAACCACTGAATAGAGCATACAACTCCAGTAATCAATCATCCCTAACAGCTCCAAAATAATGGCCATGGATTTTCTTCAATTCACTCACCCTTCAATAGAAAAAGATATTTGCTAGATTTGTATATGACCTTTTCTCCAAATTTGTGGCAACCTACCTTTAGCAAGAACTACAACAACGATGAAAAACTGCAAGTTCAAAAGTCCTCACATTTTAACACAGTTGAAGAAACCAGGAAAGCAAGTTCTGTGACAGACCATGCAGGTTACATCAAAGAAGAATGGAACAAATGGGTTGCTAAGCAGCCGAGTTAAACAAGTGCCCACAGCCAGATCCGTAGCCCCAAAGTAATCCTTGTGAAAGAGTTATGCGAGGAGTTAGGAAGGCTGTTTCCCGTACATGCACTACCCGACAAACCACCCGGAGATCATTAAAACAGCTACCTCAAAGATACTAAATTATGTAAACTGGTCTGTACATGAATCCATGGATTCCCTCCAACATAGCTACATTTTGGAAAATTCGTACCAAAACTCTTCCGAGGCAGAATTTCCCAGGGAGCAGAGACAAAACAATTGACATGGAATTAGATAAAAAAAGGTTCAAGCCCAGATGCATAAGATGTGTCTCAGAAGAAACAGGAAAAACCACAGCCTACATAAAACTACCAATTCAAGGTGAGGGGATAGAGTGATGGTCAGAGCACGCTTCATGTGAGCATTCCAGAAAAGTTCCAGTGTAAAATTTTTTAACCTTTATGAGAGCCCTTTTGGGGGTGTGGACTGCAATTAGAGATAATGCTTTTGGATTAAAACAGAACAGGGAATAAAGGGCACATACAATGCCTGGAGCACTAAAACCCATACCATAGCATCCAGGATGTTTTAGAGATCATCTCACATGTAGCAGTTCATAATAAAATCTTAAGACTTTGAATTTACTCATACCTATTTAGGAGTCTCATTGGAGAAGGTTGATATTTTGAGGCATTATCAAATGTCCATGATAAAATCTGCTGTAAAGGATATTACAGCAGACCATTTATAAAGTTGAAGATATTAAGTTCAACAGATGTATAAATGTGCTATTTTAGTAATGGAGTGGTCTAGGCATTAAAATAACACACACACACCAGTTTAAATAATATAGCAAATTGACCATAGAAAATATTGTGGTAAACTCATGCAGTGTTTGGTTTTATGTTTTCCTTTTTGTGTACGTCTTGATGATAGTTTGATTTTATGTTCTTGGCTTTCTCTGAAAAAATTCAAATAGAGAAAAGCATTTTCGAATTGTTACAATAGCGACCAACTTGAGCCGATCTTTAAATAAACCACAAAATACCTGAAATGGAAATTTTGTCAAAATGAAATGGTTTTATCTGTTTACATAAAATGCATTATGCCTAAATCTGATAAAAGCACTGCCAGATAGAAAATTACTTGTATATATTAAACAAAAGAAAACATAAATAATTTAAAAACTAATTTGTTTAAAAAAAAAAAAGTCAAAAGGTTGCAATTGATATGTTTTTTTGTTTTTTGTTGATATATATTATGCTTTTATGTGTATAGAAAGAGCACAGCCACGTAAGTTTGTAATTCAAAGAGAATGTGATGCATGAAATGAAGTACCTGAAAATTATTGAATGTAACCCCATGTATGCATTTCAAATCAGTCATAAATAAGTTGGTAGGTAATTATAATTTATTGCTGCAAATATGCCCATTTAAAACCATTATTACTTAAAACATATTTATATAAATGCAGCCTCCTAAATAAATTATTTTATAAAATAACTTGCTTTGTCATACACATTTTATTTATAAATAAAATATTTAAAATAAAATAGAACTCTTGTGAGGAGAAGGGTGTAACAGTAAATGATGGTCCTTGGGTAAGCGATAGTCAACATTTTCTTTTTCTTTTTTGTATATAGTCTTTGTAAAAAATTACTAACAGATAATTTGTAAATGTTTTAGTTCAATCGTGTACAGTAATTACTAACCCTAAGTAAAAAGTTTTTTTTTTTGATCATTTTTTTTAAGCAACTTTACAGGAGGTATGTTGAGCATGACGTTAGTTACATTTGTTGTTTTTAAAGAAATTGTTAAACATGAAAGTAAATTAAAAAGTTAAACAAATAAAAATTTTCTTTAAAATTAAAAATTGAAATTAAATATCATCTTAAATCATGTATTAAATGCTTTACAAGATAATGAAAAATTATTAAAATAAAACTTTGGCTAAAGAAAAAATAGCTTTATGAAGCTTAAATTTTAAAAAGATTTGGGAGGTAAATTATATCTATATAAATTATCTTTAAAAATATATTTTGATTTGAAAACTTGATTAATTAATCAGAAATGAAATGATTGTTAATTAGTTAAATAAAATAATTGTCGGCATTTCATTATAAAAACACCCAGTCAGATAGGAAAACAATAGAAACTGTTAGCAAATAAGAAGAAATCCCTATTGAATCGGACCTGTAAACGGAAGGACATCACATCAGTAATATAATGTAAATTAATCCTTCACATTAATAAAAGAAGAAATTTAGGTACTTATTAATCAAAAATGGAAATTAATTATTCTGATGACTATATGTAGTAGTAAAAGTTAGATTGACAGGCATGCAGTCAATTACTTTCAGACTATTAAAGAAAGGAAAATGAACTATAAGTTACTACATTGAGGAGTTAACTAAATTTAAAAACCTCCGAATGAATAAATAAAACATTAAGCTAAGTGTAAACCACAATATCTTCAGGACGGTGAGGAACATTCAAACTTACAAGCGACCAGATAAAGATGAATTAACTGAACCTTAAGAACTTACAATTAATGGGCATTTAAATTAAAAACTTTAAGTATTTAAAATAATTGCATTGAATTTCTATCTGAGCTAAAGTAGTTAAAATGTTATTTGATTTGTATTTTTTTATTTATTTATTTAAAATCATTTCATTCTTTATTTTTATTATTTAAGTTTTTATCATGATTTTTTTATTCTTCATTTAAATTAAATTATATAAATGTTAAACTTAAATCAAGTGAATATTGTATCTAGATTTGTAAGAAGTTATATTAGGGGATGGTAATCTGAGTTTATTTGACATTTAGTAGTTGAAATTGGGTCAATGAATTGGATATATTGATGTAAGTTATTAGATGTAATATTGTTTCACTAAAGCAAGGCCCTTCATCGCCGCACACTAAGTTTAACCTATGGAAGGGGTATAAGTCCGGGTTACATAGTTCCACTCTGTAAAGGTTTTTGTTCCATTATGCTGCACGGTAGATCAGATGTAATATTCCTATCTCATAAGAGGCAATTTCTTCTTTCGCCTTTTTAATGGTGCCAATGTTTCCTTGCGTTGAATCGTAGATGTATCAGGTGAATTGATGCCAGTTTTGACTACAATTTTAGACTAAAGGTTAAATAAAGGGATAGAATGTTTATTTTCAAAAGCAAATTTATGTGGTCTGTTACCATACTCAATCCTAAACAAAGATAAATTAGAATAGGATTTATTATGAAGCAGCTTGCATGGATTGTTTTATTGGTTAACTATGTTTGTGCGTTTCACTGGTTGATCAAAGGATATAGACATTAGGTAAAAAATGATATAATACGGTGAGTATCTAAAATGTATTTATTTGGATTGTCTTTTAGAAGTTATTGGTGACAATGCAAATATCTTACATTATATTTGGTGTTGAGACTTTAGCTAGGAATGGCCTTGGTGTCTTGCCTGGTAGTAGATACAAGGCTACCCAAGTCATAAACCTGTGAAATCCTTATAAAGTCATTCATTGAGAGAAGACATCCTGAGAATTGGCATGTGGAATACTAGATCATTGATAAGAACTGGGAAATTGGAATAATTAAAAAGAGAAATGAATATAAATAATAGCAATGTTCTAGTATTAAGCAAATTGAGGAGAGAGGGATGTGGGAAAGTAAGTAGTGGAGATGTTCAGTTATTTTATTTGGGTGATGACAGATCAGTTAATGGAATTGGCATTGCTGTTTGAAAGAAAATTTGAAAGAGTAAAGCAAAGATAGATCAGATTGATGATAGGCTGATGATGATGAGAATAACTGCAAGTCCTAAGGATTAGTTAATCTTACAAGTTTATATGCCTACTACTAGTTATGATAATGTTGAAATTGATGAAAAATATGAGTAGAGAAAAATATCCAATGTGAGGGAAAATTGCATGTATATGAGTGGATTGTTGATGTGGAGAAAGGTAAGGAAGGAAAAATTGTTGAAAATAATGGCATTTAAAAAATAAATAAAAGAGGAAGCCAGATTGTTCAGTTTTGTAAGGAGAATGTGTTTGAGATTGCAAACAGTTACTTTTAAAATCATATAAGAATACTGTATACATGGAAAGCTCCAGATAATAGAGAATGTTATCAAATTGATTATATATTGATTCATCATAGGTATAAGAATAAAAGATTTGCATGTTTTACCTGGTCCTGATATAAACTCAGATCATAATTTGGTTATGATTAGATTAAAGTTGAGTTTAAAAAGAATAAAAAGAGGGAAAAGATATATAAGGTAGGACTTAAATAAATTGAGAGAAATGGAAATAGAAAAAATTGTTTTAATATGTGAAAATGCAATAAAAAGGATTGATAAAGATGAGAATTATATTAATAGATCTGATATGTGTTGGTGTAGGACTAAAAAACAATTATTAAAAACAGCAAAAAATGGAATATTGTTTAGTTAAAGAAAGCTAAACAATCTTGGTTAATGAAAGATATGTTGGAAAAGGTGGAAGTACAAAGAAGATGGAAAAATGTCAATACTGAAGAAGGGCAAAATGTATATAGAAAAATTAATAATGAATTAAGAAGAGTAAAAGATTTAGAAAAAGAAAAATGGTTGGAAACCAGAATGTAGAGAGTTACAAATGCTTCAACAGATAAAAAGATATGATCTAGTATTTGATAGAATTAGAAATGTCTCTTGGGAAAAAAAGACATGATTAGCAAGAAAAATTTGTGGATAAAAATGGAAAGAGGTCAACTGATAAACAATACAGTATATGAAAAAGATGGAAAGAATATCTTCAGTGTCTATTTAGAAAATAAAATAATTCAATTAATTATGAACTTGAAGAAAATATTGAAGTAGATGATAACAGTATAAACATATTGTCAGATGAAGTAATAAAGTCTATTGCACAAATGAAGAATGGTGGGGCTGTTGGATTTATTGTAATACCTATAGATTTTTGGGAAAAAATGAGAGAATTTACTATGAAGGAATTGTTGGCTTTTGCAATTTGATATATAATAATGGAGTTTGTCCTTAACATTTTTTAGAGACTATAATGATTCCAATTGCCAAAAAGAAGAAAGCATTACATATAAAGAGTACAGGACAAAAGTTTGTTATATCATGATTCAAAAGTTTTATTGAGGATTTAACTCTATGGAAAGGTAAAGTACTATATTAGAGAAGAATAGTTTGGTTTTCAGAGGAGGAAAACTACAAAGATGCTATTGGTGTTGTTAAAACAATTGCAGAGAGATAAATTGAAAGAGATAAAACAATTGGTATATGTTGTGTGGATTTAGAAAAAAGAATTTCATAGAGTAATCTAGAATAAACTTATGACCATCTTAAAAAATAAAGGTTTATTTTAAAAAGAGAGAAAAATGATTTGGAATATGTATACTGGGCAAAGGATAAAAATTAAGACTGGAGAATAATGAGACGAAGTGAATATAGAAAGCAGTTAGGCAAAAATGCAATATGTCATCTGTTTTTTTTAACTATTTATTTAGATGACACATTAAATAATTGTTTAGAATATGGAGGAGCAAGTGTTGGAGGTAGAATAATAAAATGTAAAAGATTTTCAGATAATATGGCTCTTATAGCTGAGGATGAAAAGTGTCTTCAGAATATGTTGAATAAATTGGGGGAAGGATGTATGGGTTATAGAATGAAGATAAATGTTGAGAAGACCAAGTGTTTATGGATAGAGAGAAATGCAAAAAGACTGCAAATTGAAATCCATGATAATGTAGTTCAACATGTAAAGGGATTGAGTAATTAGTTGAGTGAGGATGGAAGAAAGTGAAAATAAAATTAAAAGAAGAATAGCATTAGCAGTCAAGCATTGTTAGCTGAGAGGTCAGTGCAGACACCTTGCAAGCAAGCAGTTGGCTGTAGATGATTGTTGTGGGTTTACCTCCCAGCCGATGCTATGACCTATGAAAAAAAAAATAGCATTAGCAAAGGAAACATTTATTAAGAGAAAATATTTTGCGGGTCTTTGAAGATAGAATTAAGGAACAGATTAATTAAATATTATATATGGAGAGTACTATTGTATGGTTGTGAAACAGGGACAATGAGTAATAAAATTAGGAAAGACTGAAAGCCTCAGAGATGTAGTCATGAAGAAGAATAATCAGTTGGATGAATAAAATACAAATGAAGAAAAATTTAACCTTTATTTTAAATATTCCAAATACATTCAACTGTTTGCAATAGGACAACAAACAGGTTAGTATATGCATATATTAAAGACTGATATTAGAAACAAGATTAACATGTCTAGGTTAGAACCAAAGTAAATGGATACACACAAATATGTTTAGGTGTATGAACAGTTTATCATGCAGCTAATTATTGAAAATGTTTAAAGAAGCTAAAGTGATTTCACTCTTTTTAATTTATTTTTCTTTATTTCATTAGTAAGTAAATAACCTTGTTTTTATTACTCTAGTTAGTGTTTTGTTTTCATTAAATTATTGTAGATGAATATACAGCTGGTAAACATAAATTTTACCCATGTATACAGCAGAATGACACCGGTCGACAGAAGAAAGAAGTAAGTCGACAAAGGAATGGTTGTAGTCATTAATGTTTAAGTTATTATTGGTAAATAATGGCAATATTGGACAGTAGTATTTGTAAGTTTGATAGTAATAACACGTCATCATGGAAAGATTGTTGAGCACATTGAGTGTTATATGCTAATAAATAAAATTGAGAAAAATAGACTCAAAATAGCTATGCTTTTGTTATTTGCTGACCTTTTACAAATCACTAAACAATTGTGTAACCTAAAAACTCCTGAGAATATTCCATATGAAGTGTTAAAAGAGAAATTAAATGCATATTTCCAGTTGGCAATTTCAAAATGGATATCTCATCTGCATTTCAAGATGAGAAGGCAATTACCTCATAAGTGGCATATAGACTATGATGTAGTACTTCATGCACTCGCAAAACAGTGCCAATTGGTCAAAATAAGAGTCATAGATCACATGATGCTATTCTCTTAAGCTTGTAAGTTATAAACAATGAGGATTGCCAATTCCTCAACAAGCTTTGTGATAAATGCTTAGCCAGAGCCAACTCTTAAAATATATCTAGTGTCTGAACCTACCC
Source organism: Epiperipatus broadwayi (assembly GCA_028023455.1). Lineage (NCBI taxonomy): Eukaryota > Metazoa > Onychophora > Udeonychophora > Euonychophora > Peripatidae > Epiperipatus > Epiperipatus broadwayi. The sequence continues at coordinate 12,508 of JAQFVV010001488.1, forward strand.
TAGCACCCTCTGAGGAATGCCAAAGCATGAAACCATAGTCAGAGGTGGGAGGGGGGCTGACAGAGATATTTTAAGTGCTGGCTCTGGCTAAGCATTTATCATAAAGCTTGTTGAGGAATTGGCAATCCTCATTGTTTAGTGCCAATTGGTCTTTGAGTTAGAAGACATGTTTGCTGGGCCAACTGTTGTTTGGCATAACTGATCATAGCCTGAGAAAAACTTTGCTGAGACAAATCTGAATTATAAGATAGCCCTTAAAAATTGTGTGGTACAGGAAATTATGTTAGAAGAAGCATAAGAATTTCAAACTTCAGTCAGAGTGCAAAATAATTTTATTACTGTAAATAAAGCACAAACTGTAGCTATGAGTTTGAAAATGGCAAAGGAAAGTTTGAGTACTTATTGTGGTTTAAAAGGCCATGTTAAGAAATTTTGTAAACTTAAAATGAAAAAATGTAATGTTTGTAAAATTAAAGGACATTAGGTTGTGTCTGCAGAAACAAGGACAAGAATAGTGAAATGCAGTTAAGTCTGGACTTTAAATCATGAGGAGGCAGATTAAGAGGCAAAAAAATCTGTTAATAAGATTGATGACACAAATGATGACTGTAATGTTAGATATTACTGTCTGTGAAATTAAAATTACAATGGAAGTGGACAGCAGTGCTGACTTGCTCTTGTTTTTTCATATATTATAGCATCGGCAGGCGGACCCGCAACAATTGTCTGCAACCAAATGCTTGCTTGCAAGGCTGCTGTGCTGACCTCCCAGCTGTAAAGACTGGGAAATAATTAGTAGCAGTAATAAAAGAAAATACATGCCTCATAGCAACAGAATTGGCATATGTGGGGATGTTAATATATCTGTGAATATTAATGCTAAAAATATTGTTTTCCACTATAACATTAGGGGGAAGAGATTGGTTTTGATCATTGGGAATTCATCTTAAAATAATTAAGAGGGTTCAGTTAAAAACAAAAGTTAGAAAGATGTTTCCCCATTGATGGGTGGATATTGAAATTGTAAGTAATGCTTAGACTTTAGTATGCAAACTGTATAAGTTTCCATTTGCCTTAAAATCCAATGTTAAACAGACAATTAAAGATATGATCAATAAAGGTGTTTTGACTCCAGTGGAAGATTCATCATGGGCTACACCAATAGTTGCACAATCCAAACTAGAAGGGAGCATTTGATTGTGCAGAGACTATTGTATTACGTTTAATAAATTCATGAATAAAAGGTGCATATTCAGTCCCAAATCTTTGTGAAGTTTTAGCATCACTTCAGAAGGTGGCGTTTTTTTGCAAAAAATGATTTAAAGTCAGATTTTTATCAAATACCTCTTACAGACAGAATTGCTAACATCAGTACTCATCTGGCACTTTATAAGTGCAACAAATGGCCTTACATTGCACCAAATGTGTTTCAAGCAAAAATGGATTGTTTATTTCAAGACACGGATTCCTTCTCAAACAGAAAGTGAATTGGAAACACGAATATTGAATGTTTGTGTAATACTGGATAAATTTGGAGCTAGAATTAATCCTTCTAAATGAATACAAGTGAAATTAAATTTCTAGACTATGTTATAAACCAGAAAGGAAAAGACTATAATCCAGAAAAAGTTAGACTTGTTAAATGTAAAAGTTTTCCAGGCCTTTCTATGCTTGCTCAACTTTTTTTGAGGTTCCTGAAAGGGAAGTCACGTCCTTATCCCGTTGTATGAGTTACTACATAAAGGACAACACAGAAAATGGACTAAAGAGCTTAATTTAGCTTTCCAGAAAGCAAAAGCAGTCTCCTATACATTATAACAGCAATCAGGAAGTGATTATTACAACTGATGCTTCAGATTTCAGAATAGGAGCTGTCATTTTATATCGCTGTTATGGAAAAGTATGCTCTATTGTGTATGCCTCATGGACACTAACAGCTGAAATTATAGTCAACTTGACAAAGAAGGACTGTTAATATTTGCTGTTAAAAAGTATGATCAAGACATGTATAAACATAAATTCTTTATTTATATAGATCATCATCCATTACTGGGAATGTTTAGAACTCCCAAATATGCCAGTTGACATTCAATTTGTTGGATTAACTTGTTAGCAGCATATGGTTATGTATTAATTTACAAGCCCAGAAAAGAAATTACTCATGCCAATGCCTTATCGCATTTGCCTGATGCTTGTGAATTCCAGAAAAAAATGTATAGAAATAAATTACATTGATACTTGGAAGCAAAAAACTGTATATAGATCCAAGGTTGAAGAGAGGACAAATAATAATCCTGGATATAAAAGTTTGAGAAATTGGATTCAATTTGGATGGCCTAAAAGTTGACCAAATTACATTACAAGACCTATCTGGAATACTCGTGAAAGCCTATCTACATATAATAGTGTATTTTAAGAGGGATCAAGTGCTCAAACCATCAGGAAGTCAGAAGGAAGTACTGTGTGTTCTACACCAAGGGCACCCAGGTGTAGTGCAAATGAAAGCCTTAGCTATTCATATGTTTGGTGGCCTAATTTGAATGAGGACATCAAACAAATGGTTTAAAACTGTATTGAGTGCCATTCTACTGCTGATTTACCTCCAAAGAGTTTTAATTCATGGAGAAGAGCAATTCACCATGGTAACACCTACATTTAGACCATGCAAGTTCAATGAATAGATATATCTTCCTAGTTGCAAGTGATTCCTATTCAAAATGGGAAGAATATGAGCTTGTTAAAAACATTAATGCATAGAGTACTTTTCATGCCTTAAAAGAGATCTTTGCAGCTCAAGGTTTTCTGGAAACAATAGTATCAAACAATGGGACAGAATTTTCATCCCAAAAGTTCCAAGATTTTTTATCTGATAAGGAGATAAAACACATACTCATCATCCCTTATCACCCAGAATCAAATGGTTTAGCTGAAAAGCAGTGCAACATTTGAAAGCAATACTGAATAAAACATCTCACAAAAACAAACATGAAGCTTGGGTTGATGCAATGTTTTATCAACATTTCACCATTAGCGTGTCAACAATGAAAACACCAGCTGAACTGTTGCTGCATCATAAGTGTCACACAGTTAATGAAGGTGTTTCCAGATAAAAAAGTTATTGTGAATAATAATTTTGATATTGACAAGTTTAAAATAAGTGATCTAATGTGTCATGATATTTCAAAAAGGAAATGGTTTCCTATTGTTACTGAGGAAGTTCTCTTTAAGTATATTTGAATAGTTAAACTGAATAATGGAAAATTCTAAAGAGAGATGTCAATCATTGATGATTTCAACAGAATAAAATAAAATGCAGATAATGCTCAAATTACATTACCCAATGAAGCATGGACTTCTAATAAAAAAGAGAAAGCATGCTATCATCTCTTCAGATTTACAAAATAGATGAATTCTCATAACTAATCAAGATGAGCAAACAGATCCAGGGGATGTAATGGAAAATCAAGAGGAAGAAAAAGATTTACCTCCCACCAGAGTTCAACAACAACCAACAAGATTGCAAGATTATTTTTTGTAACTGGGAAGAGAATTTTCTAGAATGAGGAAGGAATGGACTGTTCTGTGCATTATATGTATATTTATTGTAAATAAAATTTAATAAAATTGTGTATTATATGTACAGATAGTATATTAAAATTATTATTGACAAATGTACTCTAGAAAATTAGCATAAAGCTGAAAATCCAGATTTGATATTGATCAAGGTCAATATATTTAAATGAGCCCTACTACATATTCTAATCTGCTTAAATATAACTGAATAAGTTTTAGCAGCAGAACAGCATTGATAATCATGTGAGCAGCAATTGTGCGACTTTGTAAGCAGAAAATACAATGTGTGCGCTAATCATTGTAGAAGTCAGGGAAATGATTAATTAAAGATCGATATAAATAAAATTAGAATGTCTGTACGTTAAAACCAAAGTAAATGGATACACGCAGATAATTGGACTTGTATATAATGTTTGGGAGTATGAACAGTTTATCATGGGGCTAATTATTGGAATAGCTTAAAGAAGCTAAAGTGATTTTGGTCATTTTAATTTATTATTCTTTACTTTATTAGCAAGTGAAAACACTTGTTTTTATTACTCTAGTTAGTGTTTTCATTAAATTATTGCAGATGTATATATGGCTGATAAACATAAATCTTATCCCTGTACATAACGATGATCATCACCATTATAGTGATCTTTAAGTTGCCCTTTTAATAGACAAATATGTGTGGTGACTATACTTTTATTCCATGCTATTTTTGCAAATGTATGTGGATTTCTACACCTCACTTACTTGTAAATGCCTGCATAACATGAGACATGATTATCATCATTTTCATTTATTATTTGGTTTATTCATTCCATTCCATTACATTATTATATACTTTCTTTTTTGATTATGATTAAACATTTATTTAAACACAAAATATCTTAAAATATATAATTATGTCAAAAAAAAAAAAACTAATATGCGTATAGACCTTAATAACCAAACAATTATACATTCTATTGTTATAACCACATATTATCTAAGAACCACCTTCCATATAAAGACATCGAATTTTTCATTTTTTTTTTTTTTTGCTTTTACATATATAACATGTACAATATGTATCAACATTAAGAATCGGAGATTATTGAAAGTACAGTATATATATATATACAGTATATCATTAAAAATCAGTCAACACTTAGACAATCCCAATATCAATAACAATCAAGGATTTCAAATTGTTGTCAAGGCAATCTCCTCTTAACTACAGAGTAATAAAAGAACAAATGTAATGTTTATTAAGCATCTACATACTCTCATGACTAACAAAAATATCCAAATGAATATAATAATATATATCTATAGCTATTAGATTTCAATTAGATTACTCAATAAATTAATCTATCTTTTGATTATATATAAAAGAACAAATGTAATTACCATTGAATATAGTATTTTAGTGATAATTGGCATTCATAGAAAATATATATAAGTTCAATTGCAATATATAGATTAAAACGAGAAGTCAGCGATGGCTGCTTTACAAGCAGTTGTCCTGGGTTAGCGGGTTCGCTTCCCGGCTGATGATATGACACACGAGAGAAAAAAACAATCTAATTACTATAATTAGCAAAAGGAATGTCTTATCTATCAAGATAAGTTTTTTAAATTAAAGATGGTTGTAAATTAAAGATGGTTGATAGGAATATTGGATCATAATAAAAAATAATTAAAAAAGAATTGTTTTAATTGTGAAAAAAAGAGAGACTATATATATAAATGTTTTTTCCCCGCATATATACATTTTGTATAAAGTATACATTTCTATTCTACTGATAAGTGTATGTTGTAATTTATTTAAAAAATTAAATTAAAATAAAATACTTATTAAAATAATAATTGTGTGGAATTGAATGCCCACAGAAATAAAGAAAGAAAAGCTGTAATAAAGTGCATTTGTACGGTGAACATGATATATATAAAAATTGATCCTGACTTTTAGGACTGTGTGTGTTTTTAATGGAATAGATAGAAATCCATAGAAAAGCTAAAGCCAATGCAAAATGAAACCGCTTTATGAGAATTCCATACCTGAGACTAACATAATTTACCATGCATAAGCTCCTAACTACATCAGAAAAATGACCCAGATGTATGGCTAAATCCTATATACATCCATTAATATCTTTTTCTGAGACTTACTGTTGAACTGACACTTTGAGCCAAGCCACCGTACCTATATCACATTGAGTGTCAAAATAATCTTATAGCTGAACTAATTCCTGAAATAAATCATGGATAAAATAATGGTAAAGATGCTACCTTAGATTCATGGCCATGGTTACATTATGAAACTATTATATAATAAGAGAAAAATCCATGGTAAGGTCTAAGAAATATATATTATAAAAATCTTCTGTTTTATTTAATTCTTGTTTTTTAATAAAATATACAGACTTAAAATGAATCAAATAAAACTTGATAATGAACTTTTTTGAAGAACTTTATTTTACTAATACAACTAAATAATGTGCTATTATGTATTTGTATTATTATTATTATTACTAATTCACAAGTGTTATATGTCGTACATAATATATTCTTTTTTTTTTTCATGTGTCAAAGCATCGGCCGGGGAACAAACCCGGGACAACTGTTTGTAAAGCAGCTGTGCTGACCACTCGTCTACCAACGCTTGACCAATATATATTCTTAGTATGTGAGAAGGTGAATAGATTATAAATATATTAATTTGTTTATTGTATTAAATGGTAGTTTAAAAAAAAGAATTCAATAGCCTTTTTAATTTCCTTTACATAAGAATAAATGTTGATGCACTTCATTATTTTGAGATACTTGTCTAGGGAAAAGATTATCAAATCTTTATTAAAAAAAGAAGAGAAACATGAGTTAATTGATACTGAGACAGTGTGCTAATGGAATAATTCATTGACACTACCTTAAAAATAAAAGCTGTCTCAGATATGAAAGCTGGTATACACTGCATTAATATTTTTTTTTTGCAGGAACATATATTTTTAATACCCGGGGTTTGGATGATCAGAACAGGTAGTCGTAGTTTCCAATAAATTTATTAACTTATTATTTGTACGAGATCACGATTTGGTCATTTGAAAAATATTAATCATATATATATATCAGAAAATAATTTCACACATCTACATGTAGTAAGTGAATATTGGTTTGATATATGGCTTAACCCCATATGACATCGGGATGTAGGCAAACCTGGTTTAATACATATATCACATTTTATTTTCATAGATTATTGATATATTATTCTTAGTTTATTTTGTCCTATATCAATAAAGTGCATAAGTTATACAGATTTGGTATCATGTTACCCATATTACCCCCCCCCCCAATAATTTTGCTATATTACTACTATATATTTTTTTCACTTTTGGCCATTCTACTTTATACATTATAACATTTTTTTTGTTTATCTTAAGAAATTTGTTTTCTAATTATTGTTCAAAGGTTACAATGAATATATTAAATAGGGGAATACATAAGCAAAGCCAATGTCTATACAACTCTAACAATAGATTGATTTTGGTTGTTGCCAAGTTCATTCCATGTATATTTTGTACCTAGGCTGCAGTTTGTCTTAATGCGATGTTGGTCAGTTTGTTCTGCGGAGAACTTCTAGGATGGTTGTGGGACATAAAACAAGTTCCATGTGTCCTTGTATCTTCTTTTGGTGGATAGCATTTGATCTCTATTCTTAATTTTTTAAATTTTTTGAGTAAAGATGTTTTCATTTACATTGGTCTATAGAACATGTTAGATACATAGACAGTCTGATCACTGCAATTGGTTGGTGTTTTAGACCGTTTTTTAAGGTCATGATTTGGTAGTAGTCTATTTTGGTATTTTTGTATAGTGTTTCTTAGGTTACTTAATCCGAGGCAGGTAAGAATCATATGATCAAACGTTTCCTCTTGTCTATGACATATGTTACAAATTGGATTAATTTTTGTGATATGTCGTTTGTAATAAAGGCATTTGTCAGCATTGAATCTGTGTTTATCTTTATCAGCAGGTTTAGAAATTTTGGCTCCATATTCCAATATTTGAAACATGAAGTCAGCTTTTTATTAGTAATCTGTAGTATTGGGTCATCCACTCTGACATTAGGGTGGGTGAGGTCATAAATTTCCCATATATTGCATTTTCTTTGAAAGTTTTTCCTAGTAATATTTATGTATTTTTGCAAATGTTCGACGAGTTTGTCAAATCAATGTTTTGCTGGGAGTGACAATCAGGGGGCAGGAATGATAATAGTGTTGTAGTGTACAACTTTTTTTTTTTATTATCAAATAATCAAGCTTTTAATTTTTTGTCCATACAATTTTATAATCTTGTATTCCACTTTTGTTTTTATTATATATTTTTTGAGTATTGTATTTTCATTTTTTTTTTCCCTCTCATTTTATGTTACATTTATATGATTAAACATTTATTTAAAATATATATTTATGCAAAACAACCATTTATGTGTATACATTAATAATCAAATATATTTGTATAATCAATTAACTAAAAACTAACTTCCAATTTTTCTATCTAAATTTGTTTGTATTTACTTATAATTTCTACTTTATTTTTCTATATTATTGATTATATATTATTTTAGGTTTATTTTATCCTATATCTATAAAGTACATATACTGTGCAGATTTTTCATGTTCCTTTTCTTTCCATTGATTTTTTATATTACCAATCTAATTTTTTTTCAATTTTGGATATTCTACTTTATACATTATATCAATTTTCTATTTATTTTTATCAAATAATCAAGCTTTTAATTTTCTGTCCATACAATTCTATAATCTTTTATTCCACTTTTTTTCATTATATATATTTTAGAATAGTGTATTTTCACATTTTTTTCATCATTAGTTTTATATTTGTGTTACATTTATAGCACCAATTTACATTATATAAATTTATATTTTATTGATTGTTAATATTATTTATATGTTCTTTTATATTTTAATAATATATTTCATTTGAAGTTCCATCAGTAGAGGATTCTATATTAAAATTTATATTTATAATGGCAAAAACAATCAGTCTATATTATGGTTCATCTTAATATCCACTAAAGAATGCTACTATTTTATTAATTTTTCCAAAAAATCACCTCACTTATTCAAAAAATATTGTTAACTGAAGCAAGCCAAAATAAACATCTAAATTTTATTCTTATATAGTTCTCAACATTTTTATTAAGCTTATTTTCTTTGGCTTATCATCTACAGATTGTAAGATCACATTTAGTCAATCTATTATTAGGGTTTTTTAGCAGCTACAATTGACAATCTTATTTATTATTAGCTCTATAGCACAATTCATCAGATTGCTTTTACTGAAACACTTTATCATATGGCAAAGACTCCAGATATTATTATTATCAATGACTCATCTTTGACTGTTACAAGATACTAAGAATTAAAATTTGGTACTTGGTAGGAGTAAATCGAAAGATTCAGGTTAAGTATGATAAAAATATTTTTTCAAATATTGAGTAAATATTCTCTTGTCAAATAACTTACTTTAATCAAAAACAATGATTATGCTCTTCTGAGAAATGGGATGGTTTGTAGCCCTCCTGTTTCTACTTTTATACCTAGTTTCCCCCTAAAAATGATCTATTACTTTTTTTCTTCAGATTCTTTCAAACATATTTATGATTAATATAAATTATTTTCTAGTTAATTTTATCAAGTCACATTTTTTACTTACTCTTTTCAAAACTTTTAAAACATTTTCCAAACTTCTATTCTCTAAAGTCACTGTTAAAGCACCCACCTTTTCCTTTTTTAATTCTACACTTCACAGATTCAATGAGGTACAGACAATTTTTCTAATCTTATAAAAAATGCTTAATTCTAACTTTAGTTATTTTATCTTTATTCTTGATTAAACTTCTCATGTAAATTCCTATTCAAACTATCACTCTTGAACTTTTATTCTCCTGAACAATTTTTTGTTTTAATTGCATCTATTCATTCCAAATTCTTTAAATTTATTTGCATTTTATTAAGCTCACTATTTATAAATACTGCCTGTTTTCAGTAGCTCTCCTTACAAAGTTAACTTTATACTTATTAAATCAATTCATTTAACGATTTAATTATAAACAATAGAGACAAAATCGTGCATATTTTTCAATTTCTTTGATAGCTTAAAAGTTAAAATAATATAATGGTTATAATGCATAAAACAGCTTACAAGCAAGTTGCTTTAAAGATAACGTAAGTTTATAAGAGATTTAATAGAAGAGTTAAAATTTACCTCATCTCACAATAAAGTTCAATCTCAAGATGATAATGTGTTTTCCTGAAGGGTGACAATCATATTTTATGTCACTTTTTTTAAGATTTAATTTTACTTTGTTTTCTTCACATATATGTATATTTTCTAATGAATTTTTCTTTTAAAAGTGGAATCAGTAAAGAAAGTATTATACATTTGTGAATACAGAGTCCATGGTTTCTATTTAGTATTCCAATACAGTGAAGCTGTGATATGAACTCTAGCAGTATGTTTGTTACATGCTATATAAAAAAATCTACATAAAAACATTAAAATTTGTAAATTAATTTTGATATAGCAACAGCCAATTTTTCATTTCAGAGTGCTTAATATAATGACATTTCTTAAGTTTATGTTGAAAGCACACATTTTATTCTTTGCATATTTTTATTACTACAAAAGTTTGATTAAGGTAAAGTAGTTCATATAAAATGTTTTCTAAACATAAAGCAGGAAGTTTACAAAATTAATTCTTAAGTGATAAAATGGAAATTATCGATTTATTCAGAGGGAAAACATTCTAAAATATTCTTCCATTATATCAGAAAGCTTAAAGTTTGGAAAGTTTATCTGAGAATGTGAAATGAGTATTGGCAAACAGGGATGATAACATGGATTCTGAAGTTGATAAGACTTAAAAACATCAAAACAATAAGACCATAGTTTTATAACAATATTACTATTACATTTCCATACAGTTAAAATTATTAAAGTAAAAAGATATTCAGACTGTTTAATTGAAATGAAAATCTAACAATTCACTGTCTTTAATCAAAAATAAATAAAAATACAGTACAATAAATTTATTGTTTGAGAAAATATATATAAGTCATATGAAAATGTTTTCAATTTTATTAATAACTTCATTTTTTTCCCAATTTTGTTTATAATTTTAACTAACATATTATATATTTAAATCACTGTTTTATATATGTGAATGTTGAAAACTACTATATACTTGCTATAAATAATATTGTAATCAAAACTTAAAATGTAAGCTAATTCATAATGTATATGGAAGACTTGGAATAAAATATAATGGATATTATGGCTTAGAAATACTAATAAAGTAGCCCAATAGATTCTTTCAAACACTTTTCAAGATGAGTGAAAATAAAGCATTTTTTCTTTCACCTATTTCTTACCAATAATCATCACTCCGATTACACAGACTGCCCATAATCTTTTCTAGATACAAATTGCACTCTGTACAAAAACTATATATGAGCTGCGAGATTATGGTATTTGTTCTACCTTAAAATTTCATTGCATTAAATCTATTGGAATTATATTGGACAAAAAAAAATGTATTCCTTATAAATATCAATTATTTTCACTTGTTATGGCCTTCAATAATTCTAATTCCTTTGTTAGTTTTTCATTCATTCGTCTATCAATTTAATACTTAACTAGATGATTTTTCTATCATTACTTGTGAAAGGTATATTTATAAAAACGATTTTTTTATGTTTATTTTTTAAACAATTTTACCTATTAATGGATATAATTTATAGTCTTCTACAAAATTACATTTACCTTTTGCTAATCATCTCATTGCTAAACTTAGACTTTACCCCCTCAATTCCATTCCATTTTCTGTATCATAGCTTCCTCATAAATTGAATCAATTTTCGAATTTGCAATGAATTGTGAAATTTTATTTGACTAGTAAACTAGATGTCTTTTACCAGTGGTAGTTTGCTCTGCTTGAAGAAATATCATACCAAAAAAATAACTTAACTAGCCATATTTAAAAATCTGGAATACATTTTCAAGTTCCATATATTCTGCAATAAACGCCGCATCAAGTAGCACAATAAAAAATGAGATTGAAATGAAATTATTTATTATATATAGTTCAAACCCAATTGGGTTTAGAATTTTTCTTGAAAGCAGTTAATCCATGTTAGTTGGTAACCATAGTAATTAATGTTTTCTCTTCTATGAGAATATTTAACAAATATTTTTTCTATGGCGGAACAGGTTTACCGTTTTTATGCTATCAACATTAGTTTAAGAGCCACCTAGGCAAGTATTAAGAGTGAATATTTATTAAAAAATGATGAAAATTATTATGTAAATTTCTCATAAATACCGAAGTGAATTGAATGCTAGTTTCCATAATGTGTGGCTACTTATTGAAATATATGCAAATGTAAATATAATAAGTCTAATAGATCATGATTGTATACTACTTTGCAAAATTAAGTGCATGTTATTATATAGATTTTATTTTATTTAATAAAATTAATTTAAAGTAACTAGTGTTATGTTCGATGTGTTGCCCTTTATTGGAGTTATTGTAAGAGACTAGATGGTTATACACATTACTTGCCATTTATTGAAGTTAAAGCTGCTTCCAATTTAATTACAAATGCTTTAAAAAAATAAATTTGTGACAGATGATCATTTGATATAATGTTTTCAACATTTTTTTTTTTTTACCTATACAACTTATAAAACAATGCCTTTAAAAAAAGAAAAAAAAAGGACAAATAAATATAGTAAAGTGGTACAAATAGCAATGCCAATTACAAAAGATTCAATTACCTCACTTATTTTTATATTGTTTTTCTGCTGTGGCCATAACTTTGAAAATAAATTGCAGGTTAGACTAATCTGTTGTATATGGTACTTATTTTGGTACTAACATATTATCCTGTAACTCATGTTTTTTTTTTTAATATTATACATTTTCAGGGGCATACAAATATTTGATTTTTTTTCTCCTCAGTATTATTTTACTGTGCTAAATTAAAAAAAAAAAATTTAAGAAATCGATTATCAATTCCTGTTAAGTTTAAAAATATTAATAAATCTATTATAAATTCCATTCACACGATTTAATATTTATATATAAACGCTAACATGTTCTGAACATTGTCCTGATTTTTTTTATGTTCAGCATCTTTGCTTTTTTCAAAATCATTTTCACAAAATGAATAAAATTTGGGATCTTCCATTGTCACAAGGCCATACAGTGAAATGGGATCCTCTCCTTCCGACTATTCAAAGTTGCATTTGTGACAATTTTGCAGGCCATTAGGGTATTCACACTCCCTACATGAATAATGCATTAGTTTACTGCAGTTTAATTTATTTTAATTACAACTGTCATACTTTTGTGTAATTCCTTTTAATTTTTATAACAAGGGTAAATATTAAATAAGTTTGTATGCCTCTGGAAATGTATAAATCAAACAAAAAACATAGCTGCCAAGCTTGGGTGACAGGATAATATATAAGTACCTTTCATTTAATAATCACATTCAAATCTAATTTTAAAAAGTCAATTGTCTTTTGATACTAATTGAATTTCTAATAATTTATCTATTTTATTATATTCTTGTTATCAAATGGCATACATCAAAATGAGCCAATATTCAGGAAAAATTCATACACAGCACATTATCAGAGTTGTTTATTTTTATATTACTCACTTTCTTAGTGGAGTTAATCTGAAGACTTATACATGTATTTTTCATATATTGTTAATATTCATAAATGTTAAAGCACTGACTCATCAGATAACCTTTTTAAAATTTTCTATTACAAATTTAAGATTATTTAACAAAAATACATTTCTTAAATTTATATTGTCATTTCATTATTCCAATTTTGATAGCTTTTTAGAATACAGAACAATTCCCCACCCCCATCCAATTATCATGGACCTTTACTAAATTGAACAATTTGGGAAAATTCAAGTTTTTAACAAAGCTATCAGTCATTTTTATTTACATTTTTCTTAGTATAGAATTAAAAATACATAAAAAATTAATACTATGATAAAGAATGGTGAAAGTAAAAGGATAAAGTGATTATGAAAAAATTTTAAATAAAAACAATGTTGGAAAATTTGAATAGTGTTAAGTGAAATAGATATTGCAGTTTGATTAGTACTATTGATCAAGCATTATAGGGGGAGTGAAACAAAGAATTGAAATCTACCATGCAGATCTAAAATGTAGATTTAAAAAAATGAGAATTTGACAGCTGGATACAAAATAAAATGGAAAAGAATAAGCAAACTTTGTTAAGATATTAAGAATATTGCCTGAAAAAGCAAGTAATTATATTTAGAAATAAGGCAACTCTCCATACAGTAGTGCCACTCTGAGCCAACCAGAGTAATCAATGGATGCCAGAAGACTTGTGCATAAAATCCCTATCTAATGCCTACTCGTCCAATATCCTCAGACTAGTTTCTGGCCTTCATCAGTGAAGAGCTTTGGATCTGAGAGCACTGCACCTAGATTTTAGGATCGAATGCAACCCTCCAGCAACCACCTTTTATCTCTACTTAACTATAAAACTATGAGAATGAAATTGAAAACACATTCCTCACTGATAAAGGCCACAAGCCAGAAACTAGTCTGAGGATATTGGATGAGTATGCATTAGATAGGGATTTTATGCACAAGCCTTCTGGCATCCATTGATTTCTCTGGTTGGACTATTGTATGGAGAGTTGCCTTGTTTATAAACAATTGCGCTAGTATAAGAGATGGTGATCATGTGATGCTTAATGGTTTAACACCAATCTTGCCTAATAGGATAGTGGTGGCTATGGTTGTTAAAGAGCCAAAGACACCAAAATGTATGGGTGCTGAACTGAGTTCAGACCCATATGACTATATAAGCTATTGAGCTTAGATTGAAAATATTTTTTGTGTTTTCAATTTCATTCTCATAGTTAAGTAGAGATTAAAGGTTGTTGCTGGAGGGTTGCATTAGATCCTAAGATCTAAGTGCAGTGCTCTCAGATCCAAACCTCCTCACTTATGAAGGCCACAAGCCAGAAATTAGTCTGGGTATATTGGATGAGTAGACATTAGATAGGGATTTTATGCACAAGCCTTCTGGCATCCATTGATTACTCTGGTTGGCACAGGATGGCACTACTGTATGGAATTGCCTTGTTTATAAACAATTATGTGCTAGTATAGGAGATGGTGATCATGTGATGCTTAATGGTTTAATTATACTTAGGGAAAAAAATGAGGAAATTAGATTGGCTATATTTTTAAAAACTAGGGGTACTTCAAAAGCTCTATAATTAATAATATAATGGGACAAAAGAATTAAAAGTCAAACGAACTTATGCTTTTTAAAGTAGAAATGTATTGAAAAAGTGCATATAATCTACCTTAAAATGAATAGATTTTTATCATTATTTAATGTATTAAATGACTATCAAATGCTTGTGGGTAATTTAAAAATATTTTCAATGATGACAAATTACAGAGATTAAAATTTTTCAGAAGCTTTTCCAGTGAACTTAATCCAAAAGAACAAAGACATTAAAGGAATTATTTGCTGAACCTACATTTGTGTAGAAGTAATGCATACAAAAATATTAACAACTTCAAAAGTGATTGGTTCTCTCTCCAAATTGCTTGCAGTCCCATATCTGAATCAACACATATAATGATGTAGTTTAGCTATTCACCACAAAAAATTTAAGGTGCTAGCATATCTGGATCAAGAGTTATAATATGAATTTCATGTTTCATATTTTGGTTGAAAACTCATAATAAAACAATGTGCTAAAATAAATTTTGTTTTAAATAGGGCAAAACTGCTACTGAAACATTTGAAATGATTTAAATTGTCTTGCAGTTAAGTTATGAGTCTCAATATTTTCAAATTGTTTGCAAAATTTGATGATGCAGATAGCATTGAAGAAGATCCATATCAGCCCAATTACAAAGTTAAAAAAAAAAAAGGCAAAAATTTGAATTTTTTTTTTTAAAGATCACAGAGTGTTAAGATTCATTTGAAGAACTTGCTAGCCTTCCTAAAACCACTGATCATTGCATTCTAATGGAGGATTTAAAAAAGCTGGTGTGTACATACTTTGTGCTTTACTTGTTAACAATCAAAAAGATGCCAATAGAGCACTGTAAACATGTAAAATACTGCAATTATGGACTGAGAATTCTTATTACACATTGTAATAATGATAAGACATAGTATTTCCAATACAAGTGAACATCAGAGTACAGACTAAAAGTAATCAGTTTACAAGGGGGGGGGGGAGAGAACGAAATTAAACATTGCTTTTTCATTCATTACGAATACATTTTTGAAGATCAAATGATAAATACTACTATTTGCATGTTTAAAATCATTTATGGTACAATTTTCTTTTGCAAGGGCACGGAATACTGCATGTCAGAATATAGTGTTAATAATGTAATTTTTTCACGAAAAAAGCATTGCTCTGCCTAAGCATCCACTATATTCTCCTGATTTAGTTCTTGATGACCTTTAGCTATTTCAACATTAAACTTGGCTAAGAAAGTTTTCTACAAAGATATGCAACACATTTTCCTATTTGATGTTCTTATGATCCAGATATGCCAGTGCCTTACAATTTTTAAAAGTACTAATTTATAATCCAGATACACTGATCTCTTAAAATTTGTGGTAAAAAGCTAAATTATGCCACTGTGTAACACATGCATTCATTCAGAAAAACCATAACAAGCAGTTTGTTCAAAGTTACTTTTCACTAGAACACCAAAGGAAAAAAAAAGTGTTTTAAAATGTCAAGTTAATATTTTTTATATATAACTTACTCCACAATATAATAATGTAGTAATTAATTATTCTTTTCTTGTAATGCATTTTATTTCCTGGAAAGAAAAAGTTTTGTTCAATAATTTAGATACCAATTTTGAAATAAGAAATAAATCTGAAATTAAAATAGATTAAATAATTTTAAATTATTTAAATATATGTAGTATACAAAACTTTTTTAAAAAATTGTTTCTAATTAGAAAATTCTCAAGTGAATTTTGGTTGTCATATACAAAAATTTTGTATGGAATAGTACAATTTAATTTCATTTGAAATGTTAAAAAATTTAGTTAGAGCTAATTTTTGTCTACATTATCTACTTCTCTTTTAATACACCCATACTTATATTTAAGTTTTTTCTTCATTAAAAAAAAAGCTGACAACTAATGTTAAACTGAAACCACTTGTGTAATTAAAAATTATTAATTTGATATAATCTAACAGTTAGTAATAAGAATATTATCTTAGACCAAAATTATAAAAAAAATATTTGTTGACATTAATTTTAAGACAGAATGTAATTAGTCAAAGAATTCAGTAATTTAAAAAAATGAAGATGAAAGTATGAATAGTATTGAATATAAATAAGATAGTAACCATTAAGAATGTTGAGAAAGTCATGCATTTAAAAACATCAAAGGGGATAAACTTGTCAAATTGTTCAGTTTTGAATGAAAAGTAAAAATGTATTTTTTTAAATATATTTGTATTATTCATAGATCCATTTAGTTTTTTGTATGAAATTGTCTAAACTTTTATCTTTAGATAGAATTAAGAAAATTTTGACAATAAAACAAATAGAGTGTATCAGGAAAAATTTAAAAATACCAAATATTGATAAATCAGTACATAAGCTAAAATTGGAAATTAGATTGGAATTACATTTCTTGACATAAAAATTAATACAGCTGAAAATATATAGCATGCAAATCAATTCAGGCAAGTTAGTCAGTTTATGTAATTATTTAAGTTGACAATCCAATGAAATACAAGCATAAAAGCAAAATATGACAAATTATTCGATGCCCTATTAGAGTAATATAACAAAAAATTCACTATTAAGGAGATTTTGTTAATCTTAACTGGAATTAAGATTTTACAGAAGCAGAAACAGTAAATCAAATTAAAAAGTGATATAATTTTAAAATCAAAATGCAAGAATAAAATTTAGAAATGGAAAACCGATTTACTGTTAACTGTTATTCCTCAACTTGCCTTTTGATGACTAATCTTTAACAAAATCTGGTTGATTGAACAATAAGCTTGTGATGTTTTATCATGACAAATGTAATGGTACTATGTCATGATCAGTAATGTATTGATAATACAATTAATTTTTTTTTTTTAAAAAAAGTGTTAATAAATTGAAAAAAAAAATTCAATTGTAAGAAATGAAGTTTGATTCTTTGTTTACTTTTAAAATTTGATTTGAAAATAAAATTATCTGCAAAAATATTAAATGTTAATAAAAAAACACAGGTTAATTTTCAGACAATGGGAGTCTATAATAGTTGTGAAATTTTGCTAGTTGCTAGACAGCCAGAAATAGCATTTCCGTCAGCCATAGATGATTGTTTGCCAGTTTTGTTCTGCTCACAAATTAGTATCTTCTATTCATATTTATTTACCATGAAGGGAAAAAAAAAATCAGTTGGATTGTTGATTCCATCTTACTGAAAATGTAATATTTTTGTGGAGCTATGTAATACCCGAATATTGGAAATAAAAATTATCTCAATCATTTAGATTAATTGCAATGCTGTATGAAAACCTCAATAAGTATATAAAATAAAGTCAATAGTAGATTTTAAGATAAATAATGTATCAAAGAAGAGAAACATGCATGTTAAGCATTTATTTGGTTCTTTTACTATACTATAAAGTATGACTAAAAGTAACTTATTGTAGTCCAGAAAATCTTCAAGGTTTATAATTTATATGTAAAACCAAAATATGTAAATAATGGCCAGAAATTTCAATATTAACTGGACAGTATTGTAATGCGGAAGAAAAATCATTGCATATATGTTGAGCTCAACATACAAATAAAACCAAAGAAAAATTTGTCAAGATTATTTTAAATGACTTTATGATAAATAAGTATTAATTTATATAAATAAATAAGTATCCATTTTCTTTTTGCATTAAAAATTAACACCTTAATATTTTTTTATTATTATATTTAAATTTACGAGATATGAAAAGAATTTTAAACATTATTTATTCATTATAATTATAATCTTGAGCCTACCACATGGTTAAGTTTTGGGGGAAATTAAAGATGTATGCTTGATTAACTTTGTAGGTTAATACTAAACCATTTATATTTTTGTATATATTTAATTTTATTGTATACATATGTAAATATGACAAGTTAAATGTAGAGCGGCAATGCAGGGCGAGACTTCCTTGAAATTTTTTTTAAAATTACGTGAAAATAAGCATGTCAACAGAAATACCAGCATTCATTGCATTTTTCAATTTTCTTTTTAATGATATCCATTATGTTAAAATCCGAAAAAAAAAGAATGGATTTTTTAATAAATATTTTTATGGATAGGTTCATTTAATTTTTTCATGGAGAAGATAATGGCAGAAAATTGTAAACAGCCAAAGTGTGTACTATAATGGACTTAAAATACAGCAATAATTCACATTTCAAAATGTAATCAGAATATCGGGTTGTATTAAAAAAATTTATTTTTTAATTATTTGAATAGTAAATTTTTAAAAATTTGATAAATGGCATGTTTGTGTTTGTATTGGTATCTGTGTAGTATATAAATTATATATCATTTATGCTATTTATTATACATATATAAATTTGTATTCAAATACAACAAAAATAGTTTATAATAAACTAAAGATCAGCATTTCAAGCTAATGTACATATGCTTTTTTATGAATGTTAATAATAAATGAATGCTTTCATTTCCAACACAAGATAAAGTCTTTGCGAAAGAATAGAATGAATCCAGCTATTCTTTCAACCCAAATGCTTAAGTATGGGCAAATCTTAAGCACTAAAAATGAAAGCGTGAAGATAAGCCAATCACTTTAAATTACTTTTTACCATGTCTGAATGAATGACGCATACGAAATTTTCTAGAATTTACAACACATCATTCTTACATGAAAGTAAACATATGTAAATGAGATATTTATTTATATAGCGTGGTGTATATAAATTGTAACAAAGTAAAGATCAGCATTTCAAGCTAATGTACATGTGCTTTTTTATGAATGTTAATAATAAATGAATACTTTCATTTCCAACACAAGATAAAGTTTTTGTGAAAGAATAGAATGAATCCACCTATTAAGTATGGGCAAATCTTAAGCACTGGAAATGAAAGCATGAAGATAAACCAATAACTTAAAATTATTCTTTACCATGTCTGAATGAATGATGCCTATGAAATTTTCTAGAATTTACGACACGTCATTCTTAAATTAAACTAAACATATGTAAATGAGATATTTATTTATATAGCGCAATGTATATAAATTGTAATAAACTAAAGATCAGCATTTCAAGCTAATGTACATGCACTTTTTTATGAATGTAGGAGTCATTCATTCAGACATGGTAAAGAGTAATTTAAAGTGATTGGTTTATCTTCACGCTTTCATTTTCAGTGCTTAAGATTTGCCCATACTTAAGCACTTGGGTTGAAAGAATAGGTGGATTCATTCTATTCTTTCGCAAAGACTTTATCTTGTGTTGGAAATGAAAGTATTCATTTATTATTAACATTCATAAAAAGTGCATGTACATTAGCTTGAAATGCTGATCTTTAGTTTATTACAATTTATATACACCACCTATATAAACAAATATCTCATTTACAAAAGTAGTTTATGTAATTTTGGACTCTGATCTACATTTAGGCAATCTTATTTTCTAGACATGTGTCTCAAAAGGTTTAATAATTTATCCCATGTTTATTTTACTGTATTTATATATTAAATGTCTATGGGTTTGCAATTGCAGGTTTGTGTTTATATAACAAGTAATCTCCCTCTACATAAAATTAAGGTATTATAGAGCAGTATAATGTAAATTTTAGGACTGACTATCAAATATGCAGAAATTTTGCAGTTGACAAAGCAATCACAAAATTTACTGGGCATAGTACCATGTGAAAATACAAACATTTAAAAACAACAGAGATTTCAAATGGTGTGTGTATAGTTATGCATATATCACATGAAATTATATGCAGGCAAAGAATCAAATTCTGATTCTTGCCTATGCCTTGGTACTCATGCTGTGGAGTCACTCTAGCGTCACATTATTTTCAATTCTATAGCTAGCAAATGAGGTATATGCAAATAAATTATATCTCTGTAGGACAATAAATATAATAATATACTATCACTGGTGTGCATAAAGAATATAAGCATCACTGATGAAGTGATGAAACTCATTTTATCAGTAATACAGACAGTAATCTACAATTTGTAGTTTTAGATAGACAAAAAGTCAATTGCTATGATGACAAATGCATATCAATCTTCTGGAAATTTGCTTTGTATCTTTTATTAGAATGAATCTTTTTCTTATAGACACCTTTTAGATTTGGTAACTTTTGGCGTACAAGATAAAAATGAAAAATTCATGAGACTTATTTTGGAGATTCTGAACTATGGATTATCTCAGGTAAGAAATATTATATATATGGTTTGAAAGATAATTTTGTGAGGAATACAAAGAAATTATCAATGAAGATATAATTTAAACTTAGTTAATGATAAATTAATTATGAACAAAGTAATGATTGTCGGATGTTGAAATTTTTTTCCCCTTATTTTTTAAATGGTTATCCTTTATTTTAGCCTTATTGTTTTCCTTTAGTTTTTCTAGTTTCTATCAATGTAAAGCTTTTTGCTCTAACATTATTAAAACTGAGATTATTGTGAAAATTGTGTCTCAAGCCAGTTTTTTAAAAATTCAGTATGGCGGCCTAGACATTAAACAAGTTAAATTGTTTATATTTTTTTGTTGTTGTAAATAAATTACTTAAAAGCATTATTTCTCATCTCACAAACTAGTATCTTATTTTAATACTAGATTAAAATATAAATGTGGGATGGATAAATCACAGCAAATATAACTGAGTTTGCATTAAGACTTCCACTTATGTAGAATTCATTCGGAACATCATTCATGGCTGACCAAATATAATTAAATTTTAGATAATCACATCATTTTGCACAAATTGGCTCTCTGGTTTTTGATGAGAAAATACATTCTTCTACAGTAATCTTCATAACAACTTGTGATTGAACAGTGAGAATGAAATTTTACAAATTATGTTTTTTTTTTTTTTTAAAGATAAGAATCCATTGGCATTTTTCAGAATACTTGGGTTATCTCCAACACACTGCAATAGAATTCTAGATCCTTCCTTAGACTTGCACTCTAATTCTTTTACCCATTAAAGTATGAAATACTAAAATTTGCTTTGATTTTCCCTGTGATGATAAAAAGTTGTACAACTAAATATATCTTTAAAAAAAGAACTAGGGTCTATTTCTCTATATGTTGCATGCCTGACAACATGGGAAAATTATCTCTATAAGAAATAGGCTACTACATTTATCCAAGCAACTAACATATTGCTTTGAAAATTAAAAATTATTCATATACTAACTCTCTGAATGGGGCAACTTATTTAATATAATTTAAAAAATAAATAATTGACTTTTAGAATATTCAACATTGCTAAGTTGAATAACTTAGATCAATGTTAAATGGGTAAAAAGTTCATCTTAAACTTTAATTAAATTACAATAGAAAGATCATTTATCTGCAGCAATGAATCCTTAGATACTTATCCATTAATTGAAAAATGTTTCTAGCTTGAATGAATTTTTTAAAAAGGCTAAATATTGTACCTTCATTATTTTCACTAACATCATTTCATGGTACAATAATTAGAATGTCTGCTACACCTAAACAAAGTTTTAAATCTGGAAGATATAATTTTGATTTTTTTTTTAGTATTTCAAAAAGGAATATGATTTCTCTTTGACACAAAACTTATAATCAACCCTTTAATCATCCAAAATTGAAAGACACATTGGTATTTAACTATTTCTAGCTAAATGTTAAATGAAGATGAATAATTGCTGCATAATTTGCCACCTGGCAGAAATATCTTCTCTACCATATCTAATGATTAATAAACTTATTTTCCAGTGGACTATTTTATTATATTGTAATGGTATGAAGTATCATGGGGTGAACCTAAGGTGATGGCATTCTTATCACCATTAACCCCAATTAATGAACTAATCTAAATTTAAAAATATACAAATGGAATGAGCATAAGAGATCAGCATGAAAAAAGCTATGTTAACTATAAGTTCACGAGAATTATCCAAAAGTAATTCATGAATTATCAACAATAAAAATAAATCAAGTCAATTATGTGACTGGATTTAAAATGATTCTACTATAGCTCAGGCTAATTATTTAGACCATGCAAGCTTGGGGTGGATAATTTAAACAATAATTTGGATGCACAAACTTAAATATGAATCCATCAGAATAAATAACAAAAACAATAAGGGCACTTAGAACCATTAATGTACTGGTCAACTATAACCTAAATTTCTTAAGAAATAATAAATAAGACAAAATATAGTGCATGAACTTTAAAGGATATCCTTTTGCACCATCCAGCATCATAACCTGAATGTTCATAACATTAAATATAAACCCTTTTTATATGAAAGACTGTTATGCATGAATCCAGTTCAGTAAACAAAAGCTCTATAACCATTACAATCAATAAGATATAATGCAAATGTAATATTATGAAAGTATTTAGGCTTGAGTAAATTCATTGGAATAACCTTAACAATGAAATATAAATTTATTAATAACTATTAAAATAAAATTAAAGTCTTCTTATTTTGATTGATACAAAAAAAAAATAAGCTAACACATTGTGATTTACTAATATGTCAATAGGTTTATGTAAAACGTATGAATCTGCACAGAGATGTGCCTGTATAAGAAAATTACATATCAGAATTGTGATAAATTAATAATAAAATTCAATTCATTTTTTAATACAAGTTCACATGTATGAGAATATATGCAAAATGTAGATAATCCAAATTAACCCATTCAGCTGCACTTTATTTTATTGGCCAAATGAGGTAAAACTCTAAATTTTTGATTGATCAATTACAGAATCAGCAGTAATATATATATTCATCTTTTAATATTATATTCATTTTAGTTTCGTTTGTAAAAAGTATATTAATAATTTGTCAGGTTATGAAAGTGAACGAAAGTTTTTTCAAAAATAAATTTCTATTTATAATTATAAAAATATTCAATAGCGGAAGACCTAAAAAAAAACATAGTAACAAATCAGTGTTGCTGACATCATTGACTTCCCTCTCAATTTACGTTAGTATAAAAATAATTTTTTTTTACTAAAATCTTACTATTTTCCAAAAATAATTTATATTTTTGGCATATTTTACCAAAATACATTATATGTAAATAAATGCCAGCAAAATATTCGAAAACATTAATTTTTATTTGAAAATCAAATAAAGAGCTTGGGGCAATGTAAACTGTTGACAGGTGTCAAAATTGTTTTTAGTGCTAGTTTCTTTTTCAATTTATATTCCTGTAAAAGTATAAATTTTTTACTAAAATTGTACTGTTTTTTCTAAAATAATTGTTTTCAGTATATTTTATAAAAATAATTTATATATAAAAAAATACTAAAAAAAAAACACTCTAAAACATTCGTTTTCATTTTGAAATGCAAAACAAAGAAGTTGGAGCGATAAAAAATTATTGACATGCCTTAAATGACAACCAACCAATCACCATCTAGAAAAGACTGCCCTTCTACCATTGTTAAAGCTTAAATGTCAAATTTATTGATTTTTTACTTGTAAAATAATTCGAGAGGACACCATCTTACAGTACTTTTTTAAGCTTTAAAATGACCGTAAATTCTTTACCATAGCATTAAAAATGACGGAATTCGAACGACTTAAAGCCGTGATCATTTTTAACTGAACAAGAAGTTAAAAGGTTAAACTATTAATTAGCCTCTTTTTTTTATGATTTTTATTTAAAAAAAAACTATTAGCATTTAGAACGTTCCATTAAATACAGATCCATGTGGTTTCATTTTCCACTCTCTTATTTTATGAACAATATGGGGAACAAATAATCTAGCCAATGTCATTTATTATTTTCTTTCATTGTTTTATTTTTAGTTGCCAAGTTATTTACTTTTAAAATTTGTTAATTAAAAATTTTAACTGCCATTTTTAAGATATTATTTAAAATATCGTTCTCAATATATATAAAAATCTACTCACCAGCTATCCTTTATATATATATGATGCAGTACCTTTATCTGTGCTTCTCTGCATATAGATAAAACAGTGTATGTATAAACTAATTCTTCAGCAAACTGATGAACTATCTTGGTAAGCCAGTCCCTTTTAAAACAGCAGAGTGGCTTATTGTCATCTTCAGGAAAGGTATAGTTCGATAACTGTCAATACATATATAGTCAGCTCCATTTAGGCTAAAATTCGATAGACTTCAGGCATATTGGCCAGTACACAATATATACAGGCTAATGAACCACAGAAATGCTGGCCCTGGCTTCCATGTGAATCAAAGCTCTAATGTTGCACTAGCAGCATCTGGATTCACTGTCCCTTGCCATCAATTATAATTTCTAGTCATTACGCTGTCACAATCTATAAAAACTTATCTTTTTCCAAACTTTTTTAGTCAGGATAAAATTAAAAAAAAAACAAAAACAGTAATTAAGTTTTCCTTATCTTGATTGAAACAAGTTAATGACTTCAATTTATCTTAATCCTTTCAAAATAAATTTTGTAAGATTATTATCAAAATATATTATACAAGCTTCAATTAAAAAAATTTCTTTAATCAAATTAATAGAATTTATAATTACTAGCATATCTATTGTACCATAAAAACATGCTTTTTTAAATTTCAAAATCAGAATAAAATATTAATTAGATCTTTTTAAGTGTTTAATTTATAAATTTTTTTAAAATTCAAAATGATTTAATCCTTAACTGTTATTCCAGTGTAATAAAAAAAATATCTACACATCTTTTTTGTCTATTTCTTTATACTTTTCCCTTCAACTTTATATATATACAAATATTTCTATATTGTATGCCATGAGACACTTAACCATCTCAATATATATACTTTTTATTGCATAACTTTGGTTATGTGCAATTTATAATATTTTCATTTTATTTAAAATTAAATAGTTTCTACCAGTTATCTGGAACAAGTGCAAGCTTGATATTGTTCATAGTCATCACTAAGAAAATTTCAGATTTATTTACTAAAGATGGCTTTATATTTATCTAATATTCTTAATTAGAAAAATGTCTCAATTTATTCCAAAAATCAGATAAATACTTAATATATCTAAAAAAATATTTAATTATACATTAATAAGTTAACAAAAATCTTAAAGTAAAAAATGTATTTGAAATACTTGTTTTTCTACACCTTAATATTAAAAAATATAATGAATGCACTTTTTTTCCAGTAATTCTTTTAATATACTTTTTAGAAAAAAGCTCCAATAATCAATCCCCAAAAATATCATAAATACTTTTGGGTTTTCATTTAAATATATATAATGACATTGCTCAGATGTGTGAAAGATTTATGTATTTGAAACGTGGTTAATACTAATTTTCATACATAAATGATGCAAAAAATACTTTGTATTTTATATATTTTATTTTTAATTTAAGTTAATCCTAAAATAAAATTCTTTATATCAAGAATTAACTAAACAATCTGTAAATATATTTTATTGCATCTTTTAATCTTTTGTTAAATTGTATTTTTAATTAAAAAAAAATAAGAAGCTTAATTAATTATGAATTATGTTAATGCATTGTTTGGATTAATAAAAAAAAAAATTGTAAACAGAAATATATTATCGTTTGTGGACAATTTAAATGCAAAACAAAACATGAAAGTTATATAAAAAAATTGGAACCAAATAATTATAGATAGTCATTCAGATTGACTGACATTCATTTGCATAGTATTTAATTATTCATGCAATATTTTCTGTTGCTAGAAATTAAGCAGATTTACAGACTGTAAAGGCTGCTTAAGAAGTGAATTTCTGTTATGTCAGTATAGCAGGAATATTAAGCAGGATAACCAATTTGGATTAAACAGCAACTTATCCCCCCTCCCCGGCCAATGCTTAACAAAAATATCAATTGCACAACCATATATATATATGAACAACATAAGTGACATTATATGCATAGAAAACATCTAATTAAATATTTATACATTAATTTCCATATGATATTTATCAAAATTATTGCTGTAACTTTGACACAGTATTTTAATTATGTGTGCTATAAAAGATATGAACTTTTATTTTGTCTAGTACATACACCTTTTTTTTTCTCATTATTATTGATATTTCTAATATATATATTTCAATAAAAGTGTTTCTTTTTATTTAACTATGTGCTGAATATTCTTTGATTTCACACATGCTTACGATACATTTTAAATCTCACAAATTCACAATTCTCTATGGAAGAAAACATACTTGAAATGTAAACCATAAAATATATACCGTACATACAGAAAACATGTAATTCATATTTATAAATTATTTTCATAAAATTTTTAACAAAATTTTTGCTATAACTTTTATATTTACAATATTTTAATTTTACATATTATAAAGGATATGAATTTATTAATTTTGTTGGCAAGTTCATATCTTGTCTTGTTTTTTCATTCTATTAATGATGTTTTTTTTTTTTGTAAATATGCTTAAATAAAGTGGGTTATTAAAAGTTTTTCATTTCTTGTTTGCTTAAGATGTCACACTTTAATCTCAACATGATTGTTTAGTTGTAATCCGAGAACATAAACAGGGAAAAGCGGGAAACTAATAAGGTTTGGCAGTCTGCATTAGTGCAATTAAATAAATTATGTATATCAATTCATGTCATTATGTAACTGACAGTTTAGCTTGCAGAATAAGTTAACCAGTATAAATGCTAAACATTTCAGTTCAATACAAAAATTTGTTCCAATGTGAGCTTTGTTGTAACCAATATTTTGTTTTAGTATACTATATTAGCAAGCTTCTTAAACCAAGTGTTTTACACACATACCACATACATTATTATAAACAATTCTGAAAATAACAGTAATTCTTATAATGTATTTATACAAATATTAATGAAACTTTTTATTATAAAAATATTTTCTTCATAATGTAAAAATTTATTTTCAGTAATGGAAAGAAACTGATAATAACAGACTAACATATTCATTTTTTTAAATTATTCAAAATCTATCATAAATGAAAAATGTCCAAGTTTAGTGTATTCAGACTAAAATTGTTTTATTTTGATTTTAAAAATTTATTTCACATACTTTGTCCAATTATTAAAAAAAAACAAACGATTACATTTAATTTCCAATCGACTAGATTAGATTTGTCAGAAAATTGTGACACGTCTATTTTTAAAAACAAACAAACAAACAAAAAAATATGAAATAAAATTCAATATATATTTGATAAATTATAAATTAAAAATTAATGCATTTCATTTTTTTTAAAAAAAAACTACTTATACAGTAGCTGCAAAAATTTTTTTTTCAAAAAGGGATTCGCTCTTAATACATACAGACATACATATGCTCACACAAGCAAGTATTTAATTATCATATAAATTTTACACATATATATATATACAAAAAAAAAAAAAAGGATAATAATCAAATGATCTAAAACTACATAGCTGGCCTTGAAAAAAGAAACAAATATAAAAAAAAAAAAAACTGGAAATTTATTGTACATCTAATACTTACAATAAATCAAAATTGATTTTAAAAATATCATAAGCAATTATGCAAATAAGAATAAAAAAGCTAAATAAATATAGTTATTACATTACACAAGTATTACAAAAAAAGAATAGTAATAGTATACTAAACAAACTTTGTACTGGTTGTAAACTTTTAGATCATATAAGAATTATTAAAAGGAATGTGGAGTAATACATGTCATCATAATTGTTACTTGGAATAATCCAACTTTATACACAATTTTAAAATAAGGAAAAATTTGTAATGGGGGAGAGGGGGGGCAGCATGGAAAATGCTTAAAACAGATTTGTAACAACAAATTGATGCCATAAAATAAACAATACAATCAATGATAAACAGAAAATTAAAATGTTTCTTAATATTATGTAATGAACTCTAAATATTAACTGTCTGATGACTAATGATTTTCTGACCACATTCGTGGAATGTTTTTTTTTTTAAAAAAAAATCCAGTAATATTAAAAATTGAGCAATAGAAATGATGTATTTATATAATTAGTATGTATTCATATATATACACATACATATAATTTGGTACTAGTTTCAATTTGTAATCATAAAATAGATTTAAAAACTACCACCTATTCCTTCTTGAAAATTCATGCCAGTACTAAAATATGAAAATATTCATATTTTCTTTCTATAAATTTTTAAAATAATTTCTTATTATCATAAAAAAAAAAGGTAATCCCATATAAATAATTTCTACAAATATTTAATTTAAAATATCTCATTAGAAAAGGGGGTGGGGGAGGCAAATCAAAGTGCAAAGTAAATAAATAAAAAGTGACAAAATATTAGATTTACCATCAAATACTGCAGTGGAATTAAATGAAGTATAAAACTAGGTACAAATACACAGAGCATACATACATACTTTTTATACTTTTTTTAGAATGAAAAAAAAAGTTTAAATGTTTTTTTTTTTTAAAAAAAAAAAAAAAATTAAATATATAAATAAATAAATAAGAAACAAAAATCCCACAGAAAACCAGTGATTAAAATGGTTCTATATTGCAATAATGCAATAACCATCTTAAATTTCTACATAATTTCAATATCAATCAAACTTTTAAAACAAAAGTTGTTAATCACCAGTG
This sequence comes from Epiperipatus broadwayi, assembly GCA_028023455.1. NCBI lineage: Eukaryota > Metazoa > Onychophora > Udeonychophora > Euonychophora > Peripatidae > Epiperipatus > Epiperipatus broadwayi. Next base: position 41,977 of record JAQFVV010001488.1, read on the forward strand.
AAACAATATTTTTTTTGAATTAGTTTCAAAAATTTATTCACGATCTTAGAAACACATTGAAGATGCAGCAGCAAAATTCATTAATAAATTAATTAAAAGCCTTATTTTTTTCTACTGATATTATTACTAAGCGGGGTGTCCTAAAATCCAGTATTAGGGGTTAATATACATTTTTATATTTTTACAGACCATAATGTAGCTGAGCAAAAAATAAAAAGAAGCTGCTGCTAAATTTAAGTGTAGTATCCAAGTCATGAACTACAATTGTAATAGTGGTAGACTTGTTGCAAAGTTTAACAAAATACTCAAGAGATAATAAATCAAAAAACTGGATCTACAGAAAAATCAATAATGATGACACAGCAACAGATATTCTTGCTCATTGAGCAAGGTCTGTATATAAAAGCTTGTTTTATCTTTTTACATTTCCCCTCTATAATTCTAGATTTATAACATCCCATAGATATTCCAATACTGTCAAATGTTTCCATATTTGAAGATATTAAATGGAAGAAAAAAAATTATTATATGAATTGCAATGGCTATTAAGTACCTTACATTTAAATTATGCAAACAGAATTGACCATCAAAAATTACTTTTTACATAAATGCCTACAATTGTTTATATATATATATATAAAAGTGTAACATTTGATACAATCATAAATATATACTTTGGTGATCAAATGTTCTTATTTATATTTATTTACAAAAGTAATAGAAAAAAAAAATAAAATGGGGGGGGGGGGGGCATTGAACACGAATCCAATACTTTTTCAAAAATTTAAAAAACACACAGTAAAGAAGCCTGAAGAGTATTTTTCATCCAATTACAAGTATATATATATCCCCCTCCCCACATGCATGTATATATATATGTGTGTGTTTATTTATACATACATAAACAATACATTATGTAAATTTATTAATAAATTAGAAGTTTTAACTGTGGCATGATAACTTAGAAAGTTTTGAAATTTTTAGTTGCATTTTAATACGAATCGCTACTTGAAAATATCTACTATTTCAGAAATAATTTTCTTTTCAGCAAACAAAATAAAATAGTTTAGGTGAAAAAATAATAAGATAAAATCCAGTCTAACAAACACAATCTATGCTGTTTAAGATAAGTGTGTATGTGTGTAGAATAAACACACAGTATTTAATTTTTTTTCTCTTGAAATGTAATTTTTATACATAAAAATATTACTTTTATTATAGATTAAACATCTTCAATTTATGACTGATGTAATTAAAATAAAGTGCAAAGCACCTTTAATTAAATAAAAATTAATTTTAAAAATCAATCTTTTGATTCATTTCATGTTAAATACATATTTTCATAGAATATCCCCACCCTTGTATCAGCAATTACAAGTATATAAAATATAATTCATAAATGAATGATTCTCAATTTCATTAAAAATAATCAAGGCACTAATGATTCAAAACTCTTCATTTTATTCTGTGTGTTTTTTTTTTTGTTTAGTTTTCATGATAATCATAAAAACAGGTGGGTAACCATGAGAAGTTGACTGTCATACAACAAATCAAAAATATAAAAGCATTTAAAAGATATAATTTGGCCCTGCCATATCAATTGCCCAGCGGAATTTATCTCTTTGAGTCCGGTTGTAGATCTTTTCAATAGGCACATCATATTTTTTACACCTGCAATAAAATTTTTTATATGTAAATGCATAGGCACATTATTTTTCTTAAAAAAGTATAAAATATTTTTAATACTAATAATGATATATTAAAACAACTCATGACCTTTAATGCTTTCATTCAAAATATGCTTTTAGGAGAAATAAATTCCTTTTACTTTATCTCATGCAAACTTGAGCTATTATTGCTCATAAAAGCAAATAATACATCTTTTTATGCATATTTACATACTTATTATAAAAACAATGTGAAGATTTATAAAAATCAAAATGCTGGCAAACATCTTTACACCTTAAAAATATTATCTCTTTATATATTTTTATCCCATTAAACTATTTTTTATACAATTCTAAAATAACTGTCAGCTATCAATTTACACTTATATTTTACTTGGATTATCAATATAATAAAGTTTTGAGTAAATGAGCAGTGATATCCCAATGATAAAACTTTATTCTCAATGTAAAGTTTATTGAAATGTACTCAATAGTATTAATCATATTGTTAAACTTGTATTTGTTTTATAATATATTCTCTCTTTATTACAGCATCAATACCCCCCCCCCCTTTTTTTTTTTTAATGATACTTGTTTATCTCAATATCTCAACTATTTTTGAGGCTTAATTTTATTTATTTGATTAATAAAAAAAATAATTGCAGCATTTATTATATCATGAAAATATAGCTAAATAAAAAATATTTGATTTTTTATGATTATTCCATTATATCATATCATGATATGACATGACAAACTGGCCTGATAATCATGTTTTCTTTTCTATTAAAAATGAAGATATATAACAAACCCAAAAATTTAAGTTTTCTTATAGTCTGAATCAAATTTTTAATGCAATATTTAGCAAAGCAACCAAAATTGTGCTATGATGAGAATGATAATTTGTGATCTTTACATATAGAATACATGATAGTTTTAGATATGAGAGCATGACCAAATTATTGCTTGCATAAATGAAATACAATAATTGTATAAATTCAATGTCTTGGAAAATATCTTTCAAGCATATTAAAAAAAAACTACAGAAAAAGGTGTCTGATATAAATCTTGTCACTAATCAATCAAATTAAAATGTTCTTTAATTAAATGTTGAAGCATTATTTTAATAAGACACTTAACAAAGAAATTAATTATTTAAAATTGTTTTATTTACTTAATGTTACTCATGAAAAGCTTGTTCCTATTCTATCTTAATAAGCAAGATTGGAGATTATACAAAACTTCAGCTTTAATACAAGCACGTTTTTCTTATATACAATAATAGGGTTATTACTAATGTCAAGTCACATTATCAAGATTAAATAAAATCTTTTAAATGTAAACTATCCACAACAGTTCATCAGTGGATTGAAATAAACTTGATATATAGTTACTTTGCAGAAATATAGAAAAAATAAATAAATGCACACACTAAAAATGTGGATATGTCATCCTGTAGATAATTTCTGGCCCTTTTGAACATCACATTGGAAAAGAGCAGTTGTTTTAATTACAAGACATTTTGCAAAACTTATATTAAAAAAACTTTTTTAAAAATGGGGGGGAAAAAAACAGACCTAAAATTAATATATGAGAATTTTAAAATAAATAGATTAATGAATTCAGGTATGTACAGTTTTAATTATATTTCTACATTACATAAAAATGAATTGATTTGATACAAACTATCATTAATTATAAAAACAAAATTATTTGTCATTACGATATTAATTAAATTGGTCAAATAATTATATTTTCAATATGTATGTTTTTACCATGCAAAGTATATCTATCTGTAACTTTTAAATAAATCAACCCAATTCTGTTAAGTATCTTTTTTTTTTTCTTTCCATTTTTTAAACAGTTATTAATTATTTATTTTGTTAGGAAAGAAAGATTCCCTAAACATATATAAAAAGATTTAGATTAAAAAATTCTGATAAATGGTTGAAAGATTTCTATTTAAAGAAAAGAAAACTTACTAATAATGATGATAAATATTTATACTTTCTATTTTTATTTTGTGGCAGATATATTTAAAAACAATAAAAATAATTTAATTTTAAAACTAAAATATCAAAATATACAATTTATGAATAAATTAAAATTAATAACTTTAAAAACATTTAAATTTTTTATTTTATGATAATTATATTTTTGTAGCTAGAACATTTAATATATATATTTTTTCAAACTGCATTATTATTATGAAAATTGCACTTTAATTTCATTGCTTTTTATTGTAATCTTATGATGAGCAATATTTCAATTAAAAAATAATGGTCTTTTTTTTTGTTGGAGAAATATTTTTATCAACTCTATTGAGCCGATAAAAAAAAGTTATAAATTGAACTCATTGGTAAATATTTATTTTGAAAGCTAATTTATATTTAATGTTAAGTTTTACTACTGTTTTGTCTTCATTACATTTTTATTGATTTTTTTCAATGTTGACCCATAGTTAATATGTACAAACATGATTAAAATATAAGACACTGTAAACATATTAGAATTGATTTTAGTAGAGAAGTGAATCTAAATTTTAAGACTGCTAGTAGGTTATTAATGAATTTACATAAACATTGGAATTACTTTTTCAAATTTGTTAAATAAAAAAAGTTCAGAATGCAAATTTTAATGAAAAAATTGGACATATACAGTGAATTTAAACTAGTTGCAGCACACACACAAAAGAAAAATAAGTAAGAAAAAAAAAAAATCATTGAATTAACTAAAATGGTAGGAAAAAAAGTTCATAAAAATGTTGATAGTAATTTGAGATATATAAAAACAAACAAATATTTAGAAGGGATGACTATTAAATAATACTATATAAATCAAAATTTTTGTAAAATTAAATATCTTTTTACAAGATAAGTGTAGAACTCATGAAAAAATATCCAGTTTTATATATTTATTTAGATGTATTGCTAAATCAGAATTATTTTGATGAGGATGGAATTAGCATTGGCTGGAAAAGTTCACTGCATTTGTCTTTAAGATAATGTGACTATACTAGCAGTTTACTGAGCAGAATTAATAAAATTTGTAGAAAGTTTGGAATAAAAATGATTATAAATGAAGATGATTAAAAGATAGGACAGGTTTTACTAATGCAGACAAATGAAGCTTCTTTAGTATTCAAGATATATATTAAAAATATGTGTAAGTAATGGTCTGAAAAATTAAAAATGGTATATTAAAAATTATCAAGTCTTTCTATATTTGATGAGATTATAAAGATATGATAATAGAAGTAAATACTAAGTGAGGGAAGTTTAAAGCATTAGAAAATAAAACCAAAGAGAATGACAGCGGATAATTATTTATTATTATAGTAAATCTTACGAATAGCATTATAAGAACATTCAACATTACAATACCATCTAATAGTGGACAAAGTTAAAAGATTTAAAATATAATAAAAGTTTTTGGCTTTGCTTAAGTACTAGACAGTTAAATGCACAGTACAAAATTATTTTTAGGTAAATTCATAAAGCAATATATAGGACAAATGAGAATTGTAGATAACAGCAGTACCACAATGATCAATAATGAAGGAAAGTACTATATTTTTATTATTTCAATTCATCTTGAAATTATTTGTTTTGGAAAACAAATTGACGCTAGCAATGGAGATTGACAATGATGAAAATAGACCATTTTCTTTCACCCGAGGAATGATTCAAATTATCTGTTTCAAAATTGTCAATTTTAATTTACAACTAAAACTGTGTGCTTTGAAAATGAATTGTTTGTTTTGAAAATTATAATAGTGAAAATCTTTAATTCTAATAATAAAAATTATTTAAATTTTTAAAATTGATTAATATCTTCAGTATAGCTTTGGAAACTCTATATGATATATAATACTCAAATCTAGATGTTAAATAATATCACTATACAAATAGTATTGTACTTTCTCTTTTTTTTTAGTGTAAATTGGAAATGTTTGCCAAATACAATTAAAATAATATAAATAAAGGTTTAAAAAAAGCATATGTGAGACTGATATATATATAGCCAGATATTAAAGTTAGTAGCAGGATAAATTTAATTTTGAAAATTAATAATTCTTGTTATCATATCATCATTGATGAATCTAAAAAAATTTGTGGATTTTATTAGTGGAATTGCTATCTCTTAAAGAAATTTTAAAAATGATATTATTACTGTCATATAAAATAATGAATCTTTTTTTTCAGAGTTGGAAATAAAATATGTGATATTATAGTAAAAAAAAAAAGTACACTTTTGATTAGATCTCCATTTCAGTACTCTACGACAGGAAGCGACTGAGAAGTTTTAATAATCTTCATTACCGAAGATTCGAATTTAACAATTGAAATTACTAAAATATATACTCTCAAAATTCTAAGAAATTCAAATTATTTTAATAACATTGGCATCCCAAAGGATTGAACTATAAAATTCAAAACTTCAATTTCTAAGCAATAATCAATCTACTGAATGGGATAATAAAGCCTACGTTATTTCAGTCTAAACTTCAATTCTTTTCACATTTGCATTGATAAATATCATAATTGTCACTAAAATATAATATATTGTTAAACCTACACAATTAAAATATGATTATTTTCATATAGGCACACATGAAACATACTAGGGTCTATCATTTGTCGAAAAAGGTTATGGAAAACATTCTATACAGTGTAATTTTAAGACGATACAAATATTTAATCTTAGTATAAAGTTCCATTAGTTTAAAGGAATCACATCTGAAATCAAGGAGAAATTATTTCATTACTAATACTATATCCACCACTATCATTTTTAATATTATATTATCTTGTAGGTAAATAAATATAAGATTTTCATATTTGGTGCAGAAACCTTAATACACGCATAAGCATACAATTTTTCTGAGTCACTATAGCAGCAAAAGCACCCGTCCAATATGCAATTAACTTTTGAGATTTCAGAACTTCTCATTAATATTATATTTTTTACATCAGTTATGATTTTTTTTACTGCAGCAGAACTTTGATACACATATGTTTAGAAGTAATTAATCTAACAATCACTAGAAATACTGCTTTTATCAAGAACAAAACTTTTTCAATTGGACTGCATTTTGTCAGCAGTTTAAAAATAATTTTGTTAGCTTTAAACTTGAAACTACCTGCCAGTTTATTTCAGCATAGTTTCACTGTGTTAAAAAAGAGGGCAAAACACAAAATGATTATTGATGACCATGTTAGAGAAATATTTTTGGTTATCGGTGTTGTTTATGCCATCTGAGGTATTTTATATATGCAAAGTAATAATTTAATAGTGGTCCTATTAATTCAATTCCAAATTGGATATAAGCTAAAAAATGGAATCACTTTTTCTGTTTTGTTAGCATCTGGGTTTATCTTCTTTTCTATTGACAGTGATAGCAAAATTATCAATTGTTGGTTTTTTAAATTTTGATTTCGGAAAAAAAAAAATAGGGAAAATAAACATATTATTGGTAAATATTGACTTATGATAAAAATGACATTTTAGTAAGAGCTTGATATTTATTAATTTTTTTTAATGTTTTACAATCATTTAAATTTATTTATAAGAGACAATTAAATGAGAATGACTGTCAACATAAATTATATCAATTTCAATTATTTGACTTATATATTAAAGATTAACAATTCTGTTGTCTCAAACAGGTCAACAAAGTTGCAATATTATAATTAGGAAATTAAAAATAGAGAGCACGAATGATAGAATGGTAATCAAATTTCAAATCAATACTTACCATGCCACACTAATTCTGGGATCTAAATAATTTAATTTGGATGTGCCCAATGCAATTTCTTTATTCTCCTCCTACGAATAAACAAAAAAATGAAATTAATACATAGAAAATTTATTTTACATTAAGTTAATTTTTATTAATAATAAATTCAATTTTTTTTTTAAAACAAATAATTAGTCCCCTCCATATATATCACTCTCCAAAGCAGCAGTATCACATGTACTTCAATAAAAATTCAAATAAAAAAAGTATAGACAATATATAAAAAAATTGATAACTATAATTTTAAAAAAAAGTAAAAATATGGAAAAAAAAAAAGGTAGAATAATTTTATTAGAATATTTTCCTGCTGAGTAATTAGCCATTTGTTTATTAAAGGAATGATTAAGTTCATTAATTATTTTTTGATGATTACAATTAAACTTTTTTTACCATCAACTTCTCTGAACATTTGTTCTTTAATCAAGATTTCACGCATAATCTGGTCAAAAATTAGAATACCTTCAAACATTTGATTCTTAATATTATTCAACAATCATGCAAATAGCATAGTTCAAAGTAATAATTTATCTATAATGATTTCTAAATAATCACTAGGAAAAAAAAAAACGTATCTTAAACAATTCTAATCGCCTTTTTTCCATCTGAAAATCTATTTTATTTATACAACTTCTGAAATTGTTTTTAGAAAGATTACTACAATTCCTCTTTTTTATATTTATCTTTATTCTCATTTTTTAAAGCTGTTCTTTCAAATTTCATAATTTTTAGATTTTATTAATTTTCAGCTTTAACTATAATTCGTATGTATCTCAATTTAAACACTGATTTTTTTTTAACGCTAATAAACAACAATGATTAAACAATTCATTATAAGTTATTCATGAGTACATATATTCAGAAGTATATTCTCTTATTCTTCTCTTTCACTTTCTTTGATGAAGACTGCTGGACAGTCGAAACTGTAAGGAAAATAATGAATTTTTTAAGAAAATTTATTGCATTAAAGTGTATCTGAAAGAAGTGTTATAAGCAATATATATATGAGTACATATATTATCATAACATATACATGCCATATTTGTGCATTGATATAGCTATTGACAAACTCAAATATGTCATTGGACTGAGCACAAAAACCCAAATTCTTCATTAAAAAATATTCTTTAAAAAATTTAATTATTTTTTTAAATATAGTAATCAGATTAATAATCTCAAGAGAAAATATTGCTGCACTTCCTTACATGTTAATTGTGGATGCTTGAATGTCACATGATCTCCTGATTAACAAATTATCCAATTAATGTATTTATTTTATTAAATGTTGTTGATGTAAGTTCTGTGTTATATCACTAAACCATTTCATTTCTGAAAAAAAGTGTTAATTACCATTTCTTTATTTAGCAGATTTTAAATATTGCAAAAATCCTTCTTGAAGCATAGACATTAATTTTTCATTAACAATGAAAATACTTTTCCTCTCACATTTATTATGAGAGGATTGCTGTGAAATATTCATCATTGAATGATAAAGTAAATGATACAATGTAAAATGAACATTAAATAATTTTTCATGATTGATAAGAATTATCACTATATTACAGCATTTTTTTCTGTGACCCTTGAAACTGATATGATCATGACTATGTCAAGATTTGTGATGAAAACATATTTTTGCTTTTGTTTGTTTTTATGTTCAATGTAACATACTTATACCAGTCAATCAAAATTAGAAAAGATAATATCTTTTTGCATAAGACAATTTTGAGCCATGTAATATTCATGATAATATTCGATACAACATATTGTACAACTTCTTATTAATATTATAACTAAAAGTATAATTATAGTATAGATAAAAATCATTTATAGAAAAAAATAAATAAATAATTAACAACAAAAAAATACTACTGACCGAAATGATTTTTAAAAAAATATAATGCATAAACAATACTTTTACTTAATTATCTTATTTCATTTCAAATGGCTGTCAATCTTTCTCAGAGCGACAAAATTTAATAATACTGAAAATTAATGTTTTTATGAAACACAATTTTATAACAAATTTTTTTAAGTACATTCATACATACACCTTCATATATGTACGTATATTAATTCATACAACAACATATGCATATATATAAATATTGTAACTCTTTCTCTTGTTATAATTTCAGTTTTATCCATGAATATATGTTTTACAAACACATCTAGAATAAATATTTTATTTTACTGAACTTTACTTATTCATCTATAACATTTTTAAAAGTAACTTATTATTATCTAATTTTTAATGTAATTATGTAAATAGAAATGTATATATATATGTAAATAGTCAATATATATATATATATTTAAATATATACATACACATATTTATTTGCTGCAACTGTCATCATTTATTATAACTTTTTATTAAAATATAAAAATGCCTTTTAAATATCATTATATTTTATCAATATTGTAATGGATGCTTAAAACACCATTACAAAGTTGAAATTTTACAGGGATAAAAATAAATTTTTATAAGTTCGATTTTGTTTGTAAAAACTTGATTGAAAGTTTTTTTGCTTGTAAAATATATATATGTATGTACATGGGAATTATATTTAACCCCACAGTTATATTTATTTTTGGTAGTTACGGATAATTCAACCGATGACGTATTACCCTGAAGGCATATCAGTCTAATCTTGCGATTTTTAAGATAACGTCTCCAAGTGATCTGCGGACACATTAGGTTAGATGTATGCATGTGAATGAATGACTATAGATTTGAAGTATATCAATAGAATATACATTAACTATATTTTTAATAAGACAATAAGTTATATATTATTATGCATTTATATATATTTGACATAAATTTATGACATTATCATTTAATTATATAAATATGTTTAAGTGTGAATTATTAACTTGTGTGACTTATTATAAAATGGTGACGATAGAGAAAATAGTATAATTTTCAAAAATGATTGCTTAGATATCATTCTATTCAGTTATTTAATAAGAAGTGAAGCTATAGTTTCTAGTTTTAAATATAGCAGTTAAGGTACCATACTATTCTAGAGTATATATCTTTTTTAAATCTGATATAGATACATGCCTTAATATTTGTAAAATTTAAAGTCACTCTACATCCTAATGATAATTTCATGTAAAAATGAGATAGCCAGTTATTCAAATATTTTGTTGAAGGAAACAAATCATGGGCTGTTCTTAGGAGCAAGTGATAATATATTATATAGTTTATTGGTATAGTTAAGGATATGTTTAAATATTTTATTTTACTCCTACGATGAAAAAATGTGCTTTGAAAGTTATACTCATTGAAGTAAGATAATTAATGATTTTATTACAAAGCATATAGTAGTTATTGAATAATATGTTTAATATTTTGAAACAATTTTTTTTTTTACAGCTTAAGTAAAAGAGAACCTGTAATATATCTGCAATTTGAAAGGAGTGGCAAATGGATATGAAATGTAATGAACCAATGGATAATCTTGCATTTTAAAATCCATCGTAAAATTTGGTATTGGTATATATTGATTAAGAGTGAACAGACTGTTCTCTTGAAGATTCTTTGTCACATATGAAATAATCCTTGTGAGATTTATTTTAAGTGCATTTAACTTTAAAGAATCATTGATCTAAAGTATCAGTTCTATGTAAGAAAACTTGTTCTACTTTGCACCAGAGGAAATATGCAAATTATAATAAAGTGCCAGATAATTAATACCTGGGTTTATTTATGAAATGTGAATATCAAAGGCTTAACACCTAGTTGCTTATATTTAGATTTGTTCAGAAATATTAGTCTTTCTTTGCCTTATGGGTATTTAGTGAATCCAGTTTTGGTCTTGGTATATTATAATGTTAGAGAAATATACTGTTGATAATACACTAACTATTACAAGATTTTAAACAAAAATTTTACCAAATAACTTCAATACCTTTATTGATAATTTGCCATTAATAAAGTATGATTGAAAAATAAAATTTTGGGAAACAACAATAGTGATATACGATGAAAGAAAAGGAAAGATCATGATGAAATAAACCCATATTTGAGATCCATGTGACATGAGAGACTGTGCCATGAGACAATTTCATGTTAGAGAGAATCTAATGGAATATAAAAAAATAATTTAAGTAATAAACAATAGATTATAATTTTAAAGGAAATGAGAGAAACATGAGATGAGAGGGAAAAGAATATTTAAAATATATAACTAGTTCTTAATGGAAATAATGGTTGATGGGTAAAGATAGATTTCAATGTCTTTCTCCAACTAAAATATTGCTTATAAGAGAAAATTTTGCGAAAACATGGAACAAATAGAAGTAGAATTACAATACATGGATCAACAAGATAGCAAAAGAAAAAAGTCCAGTATAAACAAAAAAAAAAAAAATGAATTGAGCCAAATAATGGTGACATTAAACAAATACAACAAGATTTAGTAAGCAAAATGAAGAAAAAACAACAAGATTTAAAAAATAAAATAGAGACAGTACAAGAAAATGCAGAGAAGTATCAAAACAAGAGTGTAAAAAGGGACAAAAACAAATGAAGCAAGATTCAGAAAATAAATTAAAACAGGAATTTAAATTAATCTAACAAGATTTGAAGCAAGAAATAAAGAGGGCAAAAACAAATGGAAATTTTTGAAAATGAGATGAAACATAAGGAAGAATTTTAATACAGTGAAGATAAAGCTTATAAACAAATGTGTATTCAACATATGACTATGAGAAGATAAATAAAATGGAAATAAATTTAACACTTGACAGAAATATAAAAATATTGGAATTAAATAAAACTGAATCAGAAGTGGAGCAACAGAAAATTCAAGAAGTACCAAGAGAAATAAATATGATTCATGCAGAGATAGCATGTAAATTACTTAAGCAGAATGGAATTCAAGAAGCTCAAAATTATTCAAATACATAAATGATAATAAAGTTCTTGCTTAAATTACAAACAGTTTACATTAAAATTTATACAGTACCTCACACACAAATATGTCTTTGATAGTGTTTAATTTTAGAAATTTTTGATATAATCAAATACTCCTGAATTATTTGTTTTAGAGCTCTAATATGATATCCCAGAGTGTTGACCACAAATTCTTTATTTCTTAACCTATATATTTGAAATGAAATGAAGGATCATGCCATGAGATAATTTTGTTAGGGAAGATGTAACAGAATGTAAGAAAATAATTTAAGTGATAAATAACACTTTATTTTAAAGGAAAATAAAAGTAATACGAAATGACAGAGACAAGAGTATTTAAAATATATAGCCAGTTCTTAATGGAAGTTATGGTTGATGGGTAGAGGTAAATTTCAATCTCTCTCCTATTAAAATTTTGCTTACAAGAGAAAATTATAAGATAAGTTAGGCAAGGAAAAAGAAAGATAGAGCCATCAAAACATAATGTTAGAAAAACATATTTTGAGAAGTAATCAATTCAAAATAGTTAACAAATGGACTTGTATACATGTTTATGTACATACATGTATATGCACAGTATTTATTATCATTTATATATTAATAATAAGAATATATTTTAAGATTTAAAATGTTAGATAAGAAAATTTAAAATAAAGTATAAAATAATTTTAAATTTAATAATTATAAAGGATAAGATAATAATATTTCTATACTTGATAAAATATTGTTAATTTGTATATGCCCATTGCCATTACTTTTAAAACTAATTTAGAATAACCTCATTTTAGGAGAATTTGTCTGAGAATTTTTGAACTATCTGCATTGTTGGAGAAAATTGCTATAATGGAAATGTTTAATTTGTATTTTACTGAGATGGTGGGCTAAATATATAAAAGATCCCTGCCTGAATATGTGAAGCAATTTTATAGAAAGGTCTCCAAAATGCACTAAAAACAAACATTGCCAATTTTCACCTTCTATACCAACTTAACAAATAGATTAAGCAATTATATACAAAAGTGATTATCAGTAATAAGTGTTATAATTCAAATATTTTAATAAAGAATAAAGGATTTGCAGTTAATAACCGGAATAAATACTAAAGCTCTAAAATAAATAATTCAAGAATGTTTGATATTTATAACTAGAAGTTTATTTAAATCTAAAATTAAACACTATATCAAAAAACATCACTATGTATGTGCAAGGTATCATATAAACTTTGTAAACTGCTTGAAATTTAAGCAAGAAACTTTTGGGTATAGAACTGTTATAAATATCTTATTTATTGTCATTTATATATCGGAATGTGTTTTATATATTTATTTTAGAATTATAATTGAATCGTTTTAAATATTTAAAGTTTAGTCCAAATTTTTGTTTAGATAATAATAAAAATAACACATGGATTTATTTATGTCGGCACTTAAAAGAATAATTTATTTACCATTTAAATAAATGAAAATGTCAGGTATAAAAAAATATATGCAAATAATTTTTCTTAAGAATATTATAAATTTGAATTTAAATAAACGAATGCAAGGCAATAATGAACGAACCATTTGAGATCATATAACAATGCAAACTACCTAAATTTAAATGATTTTTGAACTTAATTTTATACATGTTGAATGAGAAAGTGTTCAATCCCTTAACATGCATAGATTTTTTATTTACGGTAATGTTGAGCATGAGATTAGTATGTATCTAATAATCAATATTAGTCATAGGCATCAAATTATTCCAAGTTTGAAATAAGAATTCTATTATATGTATATTGTTCTCTGCCTTGAGTAATGTGGATTTCTCCTTACTTGTATTGCTAATAATTAATTGCATGCTCACGAATATGCATTCTTGCCTTTGTGTTGAAAATAATGATATCCACACTTTCATTTGTTTATATTTTGATATTCAGAATGTTGCAGTGGAAATCCTGATGTGTGATTAGTTTGCTGCTTTTTAATGTTCAATGAAATTTTATGGACATTTGCATTTATGCATGCATTCAAATGCAGACATATATTGTTGTTATAAACTACTAATGTTAAGAATCCTTGCTACATCCATCTGATTATATTTTAGATATTATGACTTAATGTATTTTACACCAGCATATCTTATCTTTGCTTCTTTATAAAAACTGAATGTATATGATAAAATGCATTGATCAAATGTTATAAACCTTGTCTAAAAATCTCATTCTCATTTATGAAAACGCTTTCACGTTTACATGATACATTGAAGTTACAGTGTGATAGAGTTCAAATAATGTTGAACAACATTATCAGTGTAGAAATAAGAATATACATTAATATAAAGCTAAATGTGAAGTCTTTATGGTAAATAGTTATTAGCCTCATAAAATTATATCTAACAATTGCAAAAATCTAATATTTGGTTATATAATTTACTGGATATGTGAGTACTACTTTTACTTATTAATAAGTTAAGTAACTTTGCTGCTACCAACATGGGAAGCAAACTATCCTTTTAGAGTTGTTGGTTTGTATGATCCATTTTTTAAAAAATATATACTAGTTTCATTTATTAATCACTCTCTCATTCTGACCATTACCATAAGGTTATTTATTACGTTTAAATATTTTATTTATGATGGCACTTGAGAACTGTTTTATTTGATACTTTAGCACAAGTCTAACACATTAATCAATGTTATCTTCTAATTGCAAGATTATGTGAAATAATAATTCCAATATTTATTTCAAATATCAAATCAAATTATGAAAATTAAAATATGATCACTTCTTTAATTCCTATTTTTTTTTAAATAAATGATTGAATTAATTAATTTTTGAACAACCCACATTTTTATTTCAAGTTAAATAAAAATGCTTATTATAAAATATTAGTATTTAGATATTTTTTACAATTATTCCAACTCAAAATAAATAAAAACTACGTTACAATCTGATTAATTCTTAAAAGGAAAATTGCCTACACAAAAGATTGTTTACAATTTTTTATGAAAAAAGCATTTTAATTTTAAGTCTGAAACTTTTACAATCAAAAGAAATCAAGATTTGTTTTTATTTCTACTTTAACGAATTGCTAAAACACTTTTTGGTCCAAGTTTTTTTAAAAATATATATACATATCACTCTCTTGTGCGCATCACTAAAAATTTACTGAACTGATATCAACATATTTGAAATAAGGTCAGCCAACTTTTACAATAAACGAATAAGATCACTACTCTGAAATATTTCATTGTCATTGATTTCTAAGACATGCATAAATTTGAAAAGAATTCATTTGATAGAAGTATATTAATTTTTGATTTCCAAATTTTAACTAAACAACCAGATAGTCTGTAACTTAAATAAAAAAGCATTTTAAAAAAAGTGTATATGATTAATTTTCAGTCAAAATGAAAGCCAAGTTAAAAATTGTGCTGACAATATAAATAAAATTGAGGAAAAAAAATAAATTTCCTGAAAAAAAAAAAAGATATCTTAAATACATTAATGTAAAGTAATCAAAAATAATAAAACATCAATAATAATACAACTTATAGAAAATATTAGCAATGAAATAGGAACAAATAAATAAATATAGGACACCCCCCCCCCCCAGATAAATCAGTTTAAACACAAAAATAAATAGAATTGTTCAATATAACATTATATTAAAATAAAAATATTTGCAAAAAAGAATTATCCTACAAAGATATTAGAAAATACAAAAAAACTAGAAATAAAAACTTATAATAGTAAAAACAAAAATAACAGTATGAAATAGATATTAGAATTCATGAAAGAAAGCATTTCATATACGTGAAAAGTTGAAAAAGCCTGTTAATTTTATACTTACCAGTCAAGAAATAATAGTAGAACAATTTTACAATAAAACACTATAATTCAGGACATGCAATAGTCTCAACTGTGCAAATGATAGCAGAATGCACAGATTTAAACAGTGGGGATACCAGCGACTAATCACAGGTGTGAGTTACCGCAAGTGTTCTTTCACTGTCCCAAACTCACAGAAACACTTAGTGTTGTCAAACTGGTTTTGAATTGTCACTCGCTGCACATCCAAAAATTTTTCAGTTTTGCTAAAATTTCTGCGACCCTTAAATTTAGTTACATGACACCATATGGGTCTCAACCCACACAATGGAAAGCCTTGTTTTAGAGTATCAATCAATCATTGATCGATTGGAATTAATTAGTTTTGTAAATGAATACATATAATAACTCTATATAAATCAAAGGATAAGTTCTTGATAAAAATTAGATAAAGAATGGGATTAAATAGTGTTGTTGCAATAATAATAGTTGATGACCATGACAATGAGGAAAAAAAATAAGGATGATATATTCCTAATTATGATTTGTATAATATAATTGTAGCAAAACACATACACATTAAAATTATGAGTTCACTGTAAATGAATAACAAGAGTTTTTTAATTAAAAAAAAAATATATTACCAGAATATATAATAAATTTAAATATTGAACAAGTAAAATTTTTAAAGGATGATTCCCTACCATAATAAAACAATAAAATATCTACATTAAATATGCAAACCACCTAATGAGATTATAACCTATATTTTGCATCATGTATATCATAACAGGTATATTGTGTGTTAATGTGATTAAAAATTTGTCTGCCAATACTATGTACTTCATTTGCTTGTCATTAAACATGGCCAAATTCTGTAGATGACAAATGATTGGCCAAAATCTATATAATCAACTCAATTCTAACATTCCTTGTTATATTAGATGTGATGCAAAATGAATTGCGTGTGTTTAATAAAATCATTACAGTGTAACTAGCTGTAATGAATGTTTACACATAATCAAAATTATTTTATATATTGACAATAATGTCCAATTTTAATTCAAACAAATAAAATATTTATAAACTTGTAAGCAAAATTCTCTATTATCATATAACAAACATAAACTAACAAATATACATCATTGGGATTTTAAATGAATAATACTAAATAATTGTGTATCCAGCTAAATCATAGTATAACATCTTGCCATTGGAAATGTTATTTCAATGCATATACTCTAATGTATAAAGATAGTAAATTAAACAAACTAATAATCTACAATTTATGTTATCACTTAGAGAGAATAATAATAATAAAAAAAAACAATACCAAATATAACTAGTGGGATTTCCCTTGTAAGGGGAACACATATAAAAGCGAAGTAGGAAATCAGATACCTTGATGGAATTAAATTTGCTGCTCTCTATGAGTATTTCTTTATAAAACAATATGCACTTTAGATCATTAAAAGAAAATACTTAACATATATATAAAACATGAACATATATATAAAAAAACATTAACAAGATATTCCCTATTTCAAACTAATTATTCATCACTTCCTGGTGTAAATCTATAGATGATAAAAAAAATTAATACATCTTCATCATAGCACACTTATTTGGTATCAGACAAAGTCTTAATCTGGATAAAGACATTATAATAATGTATAACAATTTGCTCAAGTCATTCACAATCATTTACTAATGTATATATACTATTAATTATTTTAGATATAACTATTTACTTAATTTAACACTGTTACAATTATAAGAGTTAAAACTTAGTGCATTAAGTAATGATTAAAATTCATAAATATTTTAAAAAATTTACTATATAGGATGCTAAAGATAAAACAAACAATTGTATAAATAAAAGTTAAAAAGGATTTGTTAAACATATGCCTCATGTATATACAACAATGGTTCATAAACAAAGCAAAACTCTCCATACAGTAGTGCCACCCTGTGATGCTTAATGGTTTAACAATGGTTCATTAAATGAAAATTGAATTGTCATACATTTTAGCTTAAAATATTAAATAAAATTTTAAGTCTTGATGCACAATTTCAAAAATAATATTTAAATATCAAAATGAATAAGATCAAATGGTACATTGTTGTCAATACTTTTAAACAGTACTAATTTTAATTCTAGATTGTGAATTTATATTTTAAATTCACAAATACATCTTTATCCTGCTTAGTGAGGGCAATTGGTCCCCCCAAAGTCATTATTAAGCAAGAATATTGTATGCAGAATAAGCATTTATAATAATTGTCTATGGGCAAAAATTGGCTGGTTACTCCAGCTAAAAAATTACACTATAAATTCATAATATTAAGTTAAAAAAATAATGTATCAAGTAAAATTTTTAAAAACTCTTAATGTACATTATATGCTTGTGTAAACTGTGCTGTGTGTATTATGCAAGTATTCACTTAAATTATGTATTTATGTATGTATAATAATGCAACTTAAATCTGTGTAAAAAAAACCCACTTAGCTTAAAGTTGTTACTTCTTGTAGCCCATTCACCAATCATTGTTATCCAGTTTGGTTTCCAAGCTCAAAGATTTTCTTGATTTTTTTTCATGGTCATATTAGTTGCCAACATGACTTTAAACAAAGTGTTTTCACTTTCCAAAAAGTACAGCAAAATAGATTGAGAAAGTGAAACTAAACTAGTATCCAATAATTTTTTTGTATTCTTTTGCACAACCGGTTTTTATTATCTTGAAAAAAAATTCATAATGAAGTTTAATTTTTTAAAAATTTGTACTTCAGTATTATACTACATTACTCCCGTGAAATTATTAAAATTAAAAAACTGATGTTTAATAAAAAATCATTTGAATGACCATAAAGACTTGTTATTTATCATTAATATAACAAGAGCCAAATAAATATGACACATTACAAAAAAATTAATCAGTTAATTTAAAAGAAAAAATTCAGCATATTGAAAAATGGGGGAAAAAAATCTAATGCATTCTGAGTTTGCATATTGTAATCAATATTTAAGGCTTTTGTTTCAATGTGTACTGTACTAATCTAAATAAACAAAAACAATAGGTGAAAGCAAGTTTTTTGGGCATGACATGTCACTATTTTATCGAGTGTGGTAGCCAGCCATGTTTTTGCAACAACTTAGCAATTTGTGGAATAGCGCAATATGTTTTGATGGCAGAGTTACAGGCTATTTAAATAAAAATTAAAGGCATTAATCTTATTCACTTTATTTATGTTGCATTTTCATCATACACAGTTTATTATTAATTGCATAACATCATCCTCACATTTTTCTGCAAAAATACAATTCAAATAAGATGGGTAGCAGTTTTGATTTAATTAAAATTAGCATTCGTAAAGATTTTAATCCAAAAATGATTGTCTGAAATTTTAGCCAATATTTATACTGTACATGATTTAAAATTTAATATTGACAATACATATGATCAAAAATTTTTTTAATTTTATGCCAAATGAAATTTATACTTTTTTCTCAGTACTGCTTTTTTTTTTATATGTGTGATAATGTTTCCATTACTTTGGATATCTAAAAAAAAAAAGAGATGATTTAAAATTGAGGAAGCAAAATAGTGTTATTTTTAATTTACATTTAGTAATTTTTGATATTACTTTTATAAATCTGAAATTGTTTATCTTTTTTGCTCCCCCCCATTTTTTTTAGTGAAATATTTTAAAGCAGTGATGGTAGCAGTTTCGATTTGATAAAAAATTTTTAATTCATAATTAACTGACTGAATATTTTAGCTAGTATTTGTACTGTATATTTTTAAATTTATGTTGAATAAACCTTTTTATTTTTTTGCTTCTGCAGTCATTATCAATAAAAATTCTTACTTCGAATATGTCATTTATGAAATACAGATTGTTTCATAAAAACACTAGATGAAAATTAAGTAAAACACTGTACATTCACTAATCATATTTTAAATTTATAATCAAAATATTGAATGCAGCACTAAAACATGTTTTATGTATATGAGATCTTCAATTTCAGCATGAAAATGACTATTTTGCTTTTGGATGAGATGACTTCAATAATTATTCTATGATATAATCAGTTATAAAATGGTCACTAAAAATTTCTTTTTATGATCGTTAGTGAATTATCAATTGTAAATCAAACCAGTGGGTAAAAAATGATGATGATCACTACTGCAAATCTTTGCATAAAGGCCAAGCACTAAGTGGGGTTAAAGTGTATTTGAATATTTTAATTACAAATTATTTCATACAAATAGTAATTGAGTTGTAAGTGAGCAATGTAGTCTTTAATGTAAATTATTTCTAATTTCTAGCAAGTTAATTGTTTTGTAGAAATAAATGGCTGTCTATAATAATTTAAGTTGTAGCAATCTTTGACATTTTTGCTAATCAAATTAATTTTACTTCTTTATCCAACTATAATGAGATTGGATATGGAATACCAGTTAAGAATTTTGAAATGAATCCTCTTTATCTTGAAAAGAAACCTTCCTTTTTTCTTAAAAATATTCTAAATCTCTATTTAGTTAATTTATATTTTTAATAACTGAACTCTCAATTAATGATTTCATGACATTTGGAATAAATAAAATCATATTAATTGCTTATATATTGTAACATTGCAGTTACACTGTAAATTAGCTATTTTGGATTTAAAGAATATAAACATTTTATTGGCTTTGATTAAATGGTTTAATTTAGTTTTTATAGTTAAGCAAATGTATTTATCATTTTCACTTGATTGAAGAATATAAAATATAGTCACAATATTCAAATAGTCTTTCATATCAACATTTATAAGAAATATAATAATCATAAAGTATTTTTGAATAGTGTTACAAGCTAATTTTTAAATTGGAATTCTACATTTTTGTATGAAGAACATATGTTTTTTGTTAAAAAATAAAGATGTTAGAGTGTATAGAGCAAAAAAAGTGCTACAATCATAATTCAAAAATAGAAATAAATAATAGAATTATAAATATAACAGTACATTTTAATTGTATGTAAAATCAAGTCATTACATTTTATATGTTGTGTGCATGTGGGTAAATGCTTATGTATTTAAATATAATAAAAATTAATTTAGATTTTCAAAGATTGATTTTAGTTTGTTAAAAATATATTTAAGTGATTCAATTTAAATCTAAGAATACATATTTGAGAAAAATTTGAAATTTTGTAATTTATTTATTTGAATAAAACATTTGTAATATTATTTTGTCTATAAATCTGGAAATAGAAGGTTTTTTTAACTGCTTTTTGTTTTAAAAATCTTAATTTTAATGTTTTGAGCACCAGAAACTATGGCAACCTCTTCCAATATTTAAACCCCAGTCATGATGAAGAATATTAAGTCATCTAGACATCATATGTTCATCAGTATAAAAGGCAAATCATGATAAAGTCAGACAGTCTACAAAAATTGCCAATGTTTATAGGACCTCAACCAGTCTTAACTTTTAAATAGCCATTTTGTTTTTCATCAATCTGATGGCAGACTGTTTTAATTAGGCAGGTGCTGGCTAAGCATCTAATTTTCCCATCATTGTTCCAGAGAAGAGACGAGCACAATAAAATAACTAGAAGACTATCGATTTAGTTCAAAATTTTTTTTATTTCAAGAAATCTTATTGCTTATAGTCAACTGCTAATATAAAATAGGCAAATTGATTGATGAAAATGCTGTCTCGTTATTAACAAATCACTGGATTTTCTTCAATTCATTAATAACTAATATATTTTGGAAGAATTGTATTTCTAAATTTAAAACAAGTTGCTGGACATATTTTTCCATAAAATATTATAAAAATGGTTGGTCTCTTGATTACACGAAAGGAAATTCATCTCAAGAAAATGAATTTTGATCTCATTTTCAGTTATAAAAGGAAACCTATTTTGTAAAATCATAGTATTTTTAAAATCAAATATGCTTCATACAAACTTATCACTACAGAAATGAATTTTGGTTTAAAAATGAAAGATCGTTCTTACTAATGGATAATAAACTTTGCTTTATCAGATTAAAGATGAATCAATTAATCTTATACTTTGAATTAATAAAGTGCTGAATGCCAAAATTTTGGGATAAAAATAAAATTTGTTTAAATTAAGACCACTACTTACAACAATACTACAAATAGGTGTTTAATATCTGAAAATAATTGTATTAAGGATTATTTGTGCAGAACATGTGAATAATATTCAAAAAGATAATGGATTATCAAGAAATATTTTAAATGCTACTTCTTCCAAATGAATATAAGATATAATGAACGGCCAAGTTATCTGTGATTTTTAAAAATTGATACCTTAGATTAATAATCATACTAAAATGTAATTTCATATTTTCCCACTGTTCCAGAACAGACAATATTTTAAAAGTGAATTGAATAGTTCTCTGAATCAGATGGATATGATGTGCTTTCTACTTTATTGGTTAAGTCATATTATAATGTAAAAAAAGATTTTCTCAGATATTTCAGAATTCAGGTAAAAAGTAATATTTTATTTGCTTTTATATTTAGTGTTAAGATTGAAATGGATTAAATGAAATTTATATGAGAATTGGATTGTACAAATGTTAGTAGTTTTTAAACTTATATTAATCAATAAAGCAAGTCATATATAGTGTGACATTGCTTTTATGAGCTTGTATTTACAAATGTATAATATAGAAAGTGTACCAATAGTTCAAACAAACACTTAATTGATAAGTGAGAAAACAGCAAAATACTTAAAATCTCTATCTAGAAACATCCCCATTCCCAGACCAATTGGTTTCAAGCTTCTAGCTCACCTCAGTGAGGAGCTAGAATATTCAGTTACTAGATCTAAAATATCAACTCAACAAACCAAAACTAATTTAATACGTAACAAAAAAAAAGTGCTGGTTTTTTTGAGTTGATATTTTGATCTAGTGTCTGAATATTCTAGCTCATCATTGAGGTGAGCCAAAAGCTTGAAACCAATTGGTCTGGGGATGTTCTAGATAGAGATTTTAAATATTTTTCTCTTACCACACTTATCAATTAAGAGCTTGTTTGAACTATTGGTACTCTCTCTATATTAAACTTATATTAAATGGTTATTGCCAAATAATGTTTATGACTTCTTAATATTTGATCTCAAAATTAAGTGGAGTTATCTTATGTAGATGTAATAAATCAATACTAGTATATTGTAAATACTGAACTTTAAGATGTAATTAAAGGGTATTTGAACTCAGATTTTCAAACTTTCTTCAGCTATCCACTCCATCTCATATAACTGATACACATGATCATACGCATGTGAAAAAGATAAATGCACAATATACCAATTGATGAGTGCTGGTTCAGCATGAAATATGTATATTGGAGATCATCTATCTTTTTCACATGTGTGTGGTCATGTGTATCGGTTATATGAGATAGTGTGGATAGCTGAAGAAAGCTTAAAAGTTTGAGTTCAAATCACCTTTAATTATACCTTATGTAGATGTGTAAATCTATAAAGAATATTTTAAACAACACTCATATTTATTGATACTAATTTTTTACTGTTATCTAGTGTATAACAAGGCAGCATAATGATTTAATTGTACTTTGTATGACCAAATAGCATCCTCTTGATGGTAAAGCCTGAAATTGAATCCAAAAAGAGATCTTAACACAAAAATAGTTAAGCCAGCTGTGGTAAATTATTATTTAGATCTGCTAACCAATGAATTATATTTGTTTATTTTTAAAAGAGTAAAAAATTTCTCCCTTATTTGTAAATGAGGTTTATAGACAATTGATTGGTAAAGTAAATCAATTAAAAACGTTAAGACATTTAACTTTTATTACTATAATATTTACTATTCTCCAATATTAAATTGAGGATTATTTTATGAGGTATAGATACAATCTTTTCTCATGTTAGGTCTTCACAACACATTATGATAAAGACATTTG
>JAQFVV010001489.1:0-66033 GCA_028023455.1 Epiperipatus broadwayi
ATCTGTTTTGTGTTCGACTTAAGAGTTCCCTACACAGTCATCATTACATCTGATTGACTGTTAAATAAGCATTCCCAGTGTATGTGAAAGGTTTTCAACCTTTCACTTTAAATTTATATATTATAATTTTACTTCATTAGGTTTAATAGAGGAACTGCATTATATGTATATATCCCACATAGGACCAGCAAACAACACTTCTTTTGATGTTCATTATTTTATTATATTTGTAATGAATATTAGGTGAGATAATTATTGTTAGTTTTATTAACTGGATATTTAATTATTATTTTTGTTTGACAAAAGTAAATCACTAAATGCCCATCTTACTAACATAATAAGAAAAGTGCTTTTGACTCAATAGCCATCTAGTGCAACCATTAGTGATCAGTGATTACCAGATGTATTTGACTTGATATGCCCCAATAAGACTTGGGATTAAAGTTGGAAGAAATGTAGGAGTCCATCAAGAAAATATTTTTAGATCTAATTTATTTGTCAAACTTAACATTTAAATTCGGATCAGCTTAATATTTTTGAATCCAAGTCAATCTACTTGAAGCAGTTATTGAAGAATTGAAGGTACTAAATATATGGATTACTAAATTCAGTTCAAATCTATTTATCTATTTCAACAATTTGATTTGGGTTCCAAAAACTCTAGGCTGATTGAAATTTCAAATTTTTAATTTGACATGGAACATGAAATTGAAGATGATTGTGGGATGCTGGTTTGGAATACTTCCAACTTTGACAAACAACAGAAATAGGTTTGCGAATAGAGATTTAAAATACTATGGCTAAATATTTTACTTGTTATAACTGATTATATAAGTCTGTCTTATTATATTTTCTACTTGTCATCTAATTAAAACAAATTAAAGCTTAACTATTACTAAAATCGATTTGCTCAAAATATGAAAATAAAGATTGATTATGATGAATTAGAAGAAATTAACAATTACAAATACCTTGGTCAGATTATTAATACAGATGGAAACATAATGGATGGAATTAATCATAGAATTAAACTTGGTTGGAGTGCTTTTGGTAGAAATAACTTGATACTAAAAGGAAATATGTCTATGTGTTTGAAAAGGAAGGTTTTTAACAAAGGTGTTTTACCAGTTCTTACTTGTGGATCTGAGACTTGGACACTTAATTGAAGAGTAATACAGAGACTTCAGACCACTCAATGAAGTATGGAGAGATGTATGTTGGGAGTAACAAGAAGAGATCGAAAACGTAATGTATGGGTAAAAGAACAAACAGGTGTTACTGACCTCATTGAAAAAATTAAAATATTGAAGTGGAGTTGGGCTGGACATATTGCTAGAAGAGATGATAATAGATGGACAATTGAAATTTTAAACTGGATTCCAAGAGATTGTAAAAGACCCAGAAAGAGACCACATGTGAGATGGATGGATGAAATAAGAAGGTGTGCAGGGATGATGTAAAGAAGAGAAGCTCAAGATCGGAGAAGATGGATTAAACTTGGAGAGACCTTCATCCTGCAGTGGATTGATAATGGTTGATGATGATGATGACTACTAAAATATACCAGCCATTGGTTACGGAATGAGAATAACATCTATTTATCAACTTAGAACGCAGCATAGCAAAATATGATGAAAGATTTATACATTTTTTTAATGATTTAAAAACTTTAAAAACTATTTTTTAATCTCTCAATAAGATTGATGTAAACTTTTGAATAAAAATTCAGTTTAGTACAGTTATATGATTTTTAAAAAATATTCCCTGAACCTTCGTCTGTAATGTTAATGTTCTGCTAAATTGTTCAGTAATTGGATTGACTGTGGAATTTGTAAAACAAAAAGAGAAATTGTAATATATTAATCCCCCTTGAGGCTTTAAGAGATGGATTTCTAAAAATGTTACACAGTAATGAATTGTACATTAACCTCTCTTCATGGTAAAAGTTAATTTGAAACTAAAAGAAAAATAAAAGGAATATATATATGTGTGTGTGTATCATTTTAAAAACACACTGAAATATATATAATATATTCAGAGCAGATATCAAATTACACTCAAGTATATATAACGTTGAATCAAACCATTCAAAATCGTGTAAATGAATAAATAGTTAGCAATCCACATGTACAGAGAAAGATTACTAAAATTATTTCCTCCCTAGATAGAGATCACATTACTAGACCCTGAAAATGGATATTAATCTCCCTCCCTTGACATGTATATGATGACTTTAATATTTACATTAGAAATGCGTGATTTTATTTAAGGAGAAAAGAGATAAAGCCAATCTTTAAAACGATTTTACCAAAGTTTTTATTCTCTCCCCCTCTTGTTAAAAATCACTAACCTGATGAGAGAATTGTTTAAGAATAAAACACTGGCCATGGACAAAATTATTGTTTATTTTACCTGTGCATTAATATGAGTTTCTAGATATATAGATTTATAAGCTTGTGTGCAGTTTGATTATCTACTGTAAAACGTGACTGCTTTATTTAATAATATAGTCACAATGACTTTAAATATCTAGCATATTTTAATTTTTTCTGTAATAGGATTTAATATTAGTTGTTTGCATAAATCTTTAATATAAGTAAAACAGGTTTTGATATTTTCTAATACTTTAGTGATCTGCATATAATAATTGTGCATAAACTTAATTATTTTAACAATTTGTCGAATTATATACTATATATATTTAAAACATTTAGGAATTAATATTACTTAAAAAAAATTCCCATGGAAAATGAAATCTAATTTTAGAAATAATAATATTTTACAAACACAACACTATTTTATGATAATAAATTTATAAACAAAATTACTAAGATCAAAATATATTAGATGATAATACGGGTTTATCATCATCAATTAAGTATTAAAAAGAGCAGATATTATATGCAAACCGATCTTTCTACCTCTTGCTTAATATTTCAAATACTCATAGCTATTTCCTTTATTAAGATCATTATTGAACTTCCTTTTTATCTATTTTTCCCACCCTTTATACTCCATCTCTGCATATACGTATATGCCCAATTTATTTTGTTGTGATTTTCTCAAAAAGAAAAAAAAAAATGTTTATCCAACTTTTATAACCATTTCTGTATTTCAGATAGTTCTTCTTAATACTATTCTTCAAATAAACATCTTTAAAA
This sequence comes from Epiperipatus broadwayi, assembly GCA_028023455.1. NCBI lineage: Eukaryota > Metazoa > Onychophora > Udeonychophora > Euonychophora > Peripatidae > Epiperipatus > Epiperipatus broadwayi. The sequence continues at coordinate 3,162 of JAQFVV010001489.1, forward strand.
ATGTTCTTCTTATTTTTCTTAATTGTTTGCTTTACATAAAGCAATACTTAGACAAAATATTTAACAAAGACTTTTTATAGATATAATGTCATTTCAGATGTACTCCTATTAAAGGTTTGTTTATCTATGACAATTCGCACTTAAATTTTTTATAGATATTTCCATTATTAGTTATCATAAATATAAAAAAAAGCACATGCGTACTTTTAATGTAATATATAGGTTAACACACTTTTGAATTAGAAGCAAATCAATTGTTAACCTCATATAGCAGCCTTATTAGAAGAAGAAAAAGCCAAATCAGTTTGCAATAGAGATGCATTTCAGTATTAGCTTTTTTTCATCAGATATCTTGAAGTAGTGCCAATAATTCAACTGCATGTCTTCTATTAATACTATAATGGTGATTAGCATGAGTCAAAGCATGTAGCCATATTAAAATAAATTAATTTATAATAGTGAATTAATTATAGTACTAAATTTTCATACTTTAACACTATGTTGCCATGATAATAGAAATATAAATCACATTCTGTTATATTTTTATAGCTTGTTGGAAATGCTCAAAGGTATTTGATAAAGCAATTTGTCAATTTTTTCATCTAATATGACAAGTTAGGAAAAATACATTAAATATGATTAAAGCTGACAATTCTTCAAGTGTATTTAACTTATTCTGTAACTTCTTGGGAAATGATTATTTTTAATTTTTTCTTCTCTCTACTGGTTTTTAATTTTCATTTCAATTTATTTTTATCTTAAACTTAGTTCAAGACACACCAATCTTAGGTAATATTTTACTAAACCCAGTTTTATTCGAATACAATTATCAAATAAGTTATGGACAAAATGTAACACTTCTTTTTCCAATGTAATTTTTTTTAAATCAGTATTTATTTAACATGCCACTTAAATTTATAATAAATAAAACAATTGATAATCAATAATAATGTCTTATAACCCCTTCTGTATCTGTCTATTCAAAGATTATTTTCTCATTCTCGCATCATCATTTTCAATCATCTACTGTAGGATATAGGTTTTTCTAAGTCTAATCCAGTTACTGCAATCCTTAGTCTCTACTAATTACCATACATCAGCATTTGTTTTTAAATTCATTCATCCATCTTATAAGTGTTTCTGTATATATATTTTAATGTTTCTTAGAATCCAATTTAAAAGTTTACCTATCCACAGATTATTTCTCTAGCTATATGACTATCCTAGTTCTTTTTCAGTCTTTTTATTTTTTCAGTTGGTTTAATGATATCAGTTAGGCATGTTTGTTCTCTTACAAGGTATTTCAGTTTTAATCTGTTTTTGTAATTAATTGTCTAGGTTTCACCTCTATAAGCAAAAACTGGTAAAATGCATCTATTAAAAAATCTTACTATTCAAATTTATAAGCATATTTCTATTTAGAACACTAACTAACTGTATTTGGTACTAAACCTCATAACAAAATATTATGACTAGTGTAATAGTATGAAAAGTAGATCTGCTTTAACCTGACCTAGAGATGCAGGTAGAAGGGTTCGAATCTTGCCTACTCCTCCAGATTGCTACTAAGTCACTTACTCCCCAAACCTCACTAGAATTTATTCCTAATATATGCCCGGTGGTCAGGGAGAGATAAGACAACAAAATGAATTTTAACAAGTTGATATATATATATATATATATATATATATATATATATATATATATATATATATATATAATGACCAGATTTATATATGTGTGTCACACATAGAAAAACAAACAATGCTACAGAATTTTAATGATAGTGAATGACAGACAGAAAAACTTTTAGTAGTTATGCTAGCAAGATTCTACAAAGTTACATTGATTGAGCTGCAGGCTATTACCCTACAACCATAAACAGATATATACAAAAAATCCATTTATTTGTAATGATAATGATAGACAAAAATTTATACTGTAATTTTTTTTTAAAAATATCTCCAGCCAATGGGCGGGTTACATAAAATTCAAGAGAGAGACATAATTCATTAACTCTATGGATAGAGCACATGGTAATAAATAAATGGTTAAACCCAACTAAACACTTTTTTGACTTATTTAAATCACAGCTTTCTACTAATAAACTAAAGAAAATGAAATAGTGACCCCAGTGGAAATTTCCAGCTATGATTAAAACATTTCAACAATATTTTGAGACAGATTTCAAAGTAAATATAAATATGCAATATGGTGCATTAAAGTGAAAGCATGATGGGAGCTAAGTCCTGAGACATAATAAAGAACCAAAAGATTAATACAAGATTGTATAGCACTTCATCTCTAATTTGAGTTAGACGAAAATGAAATCCATTTGCTAATCATGTAAACCAGATTCAGATACTGAGTTTTCTTGCTTATGTCCAGTTACAAACACTGAAATATCTGAAGTAGATATGAGATCCAGAATTTTTATTTATTTTCATGAAGATTCATATGCAGGTATATTAGCCTAAGCAGACTTGGTAAAAGAAAAACATTGAATGCATGCTGAGATGTCAGAGATCATCCAGTGCACAACATAACATAAATATGGTTAAATGACCTTTAAATTTAAAAAGAAACCCTTTGCAATATATATATATATATAACATTACGAAAACTCAACCACTACTAAACAATCCAAAGAAAAATAATAGTAACTTTCCCTTTTATAAAATTTATATCACTAACACAAGTGGGTGGATATTTTACTGATTTAGATGCATAATGTTGGAAAGTTAAATGACACATTTTCAATTAAATTAATAAGAACTATGGCCACCCTTATCTATAATAAACCACCACCTATTACAATATTTTTAAAAAGAGAAAAGAAAGCAATTAATGAAATATAATTTTACAAGACATAAACATATAGATTTCAAAAATATATATAAATAGAATAACAAAGCAGATATTTAAATTTACATTGAGGAAATATAAAACATATTTCAAATCATGGAGTAGTTACAGGTAACTAGAAGGCTGGTGTAAAAATGGAAATCATTAACGTTGCATGGCAGTCCTTTTTGAGTCTTGATGTCTATTTCACATTCTCCATTGAAAGAATTAATTAAAACAGATAGGCATTTGTTATGAATGTAGGGCAGGCATGGTAGTTCTCTGTTGGGCTCACATGTCTATGACTCCAGTCTCAGGAACGGGCAAGAGAGCAAAGGCAAAGAAGATTACTCTCGCATTTTTGTGACACATTTGTTATTTATCAACATATATGCTGAACAGAAAGAAAAGATTATGGTTTGAAGAAAATACAGCAAACTTCCTCAGTAAATTATATCGTAAATTTGTCAGCCAACTTTTTTTCCGAAAATTTTGAGGAAAAAACTCTTTTTCAGCAACACTAGAGTAAGCATAAGACTCAGAACAAAAGAAAAATTCTTTATTTATACCTTTTTTCAACTCTATTTTTAATTAAACTACTTATTAGTAGCCTATTGTTTTAAATTTTTTCCTGTTATCTATTTTTCTTTCAATTAAAAAATGTTTCATAAATTAATTGCATTATTTAATGGATTCTTGTTTAATAATATAATTTCTTATCTATTTCTGCCATATTTTAACAATAGTTACAAATAAAAATTTAAATTTTGTATATTTTATTTCATTGATTTCTTTTTTAAACACTTTCCTTCTTTAACTTATGTTACTATTTGTGCCAATGAGAATTTATTTTAAGAAAAGAACATACATTCACTGTGGTTGGACTTAGGTCTTAGCTAGTTCACAGTGAATAGTGAAGCCAGCATATATATATATATATGCATATATATATATATGCACAGCTTCATATTTCTAGAAACCATTAAAAAAAACAAGTAAAAATAATGACTAAAGCTACGGTTTTTCAGAGAGAAACAGTGATACAAAAGAGAGTGTTTCTGTTATGTAGGAATATTTATCTACTCAACTACAATAAAACTGATATATGGATTATATATATAAACAAACTGAAGATATATAATAATACTGATTAATATATTATAACAATGCCAATATATATAAAACACACACACAAAAAAAAACTGAAAGCTTATGATGATTTCGTGTTTGTCTTTTTTCTTAGGGTGAAGCACTCTATTTAAATGATTTTTTTTTTTTTGGATCTTCCCCTCTGGGCCTTGTTATTAGGTTTTTCCTTTGGTCTCTTATTTATGCCCTGATATAGATTTAATGATCTTGCATTAAATGGCCCCATGTTTCTTTGTCATTTTCTAATAGAAAAGTATTCTCTCCCAATTTCCTTTTTATAATGAAAGGTCCTTCATATAGAGGGAAAAATTTCTTGTATTGTCCCTCTGATGGTTTGCTTGTATGTGGTGTGTGGACCCATGCCTATTCCTTAGTTTGGAAAAGATATGTCTTATGTATTGGTTTTTTAATTCACTTTTGTGCCATCTATTCAGTTAACTTCTAGCATTGGATTAATCCCTATCATGATCAACTATTTCTTGCTCTACTGGCAATAGTGTTTTTATAAATCCTGGGTCCTCTGTTTCAAAATGCAGTCTCATTGGGGTAAAACCTGTAGATTCATTTATGTTCTGGTTTAAATGTCTTACTACTATCGGTGTTTGTTTAACCTAATTTTTATGGTTATTGACCAAGTAGGTCTGGAACAATCAGTTCAGCTCTCTCTCTCTCTCATGATCCTCTCACAGGGATTTGACTGAGTATTTCTTATTAAAGTTAAAATATGTTTAATTCCCTGGTGGTGCAACCCTTCTCTCCATGATCAAGATGTGAATGCTGACCCATAGTCTGACAGAATGGTTTTTGGTTTGCTTATTTCAACAAACTCCTTTGAATGCAGAAGCTTCAGTGTGCTACATGACTCTACCTGCCGTACAGGGCATGTTGATACATACTTCAAAAATATGTCATTCATCATGAAAAAAAATTGAAAGTGCTTAAAAGCAGGTAATGATCCATAGTGGACCACTGCCAAAAGCTCACTCGGACTCATAGATAGTATTGGAGTAACTGTTCCCATGTAAGAACTGGATAGGGTATTTACTCTAGGCACAGATCTGGCATTCTTTAAGTTTGGTCAGGATATTAGTGTACATTGCTTTCCAATGGGACTGATGGTGGATGGCACTCTCAGTTTTCCAGGGGCCATAATGTCCACATAGTTTGCGCACATGTTCAATAAGCCACCCTCTACTTTCCTGTGGTAATAGAATTTTCCAAAGGTTTGCCGAATAGCCTGTTCTATACATCAACATATTATCTTTGATCCAGTAATGTGTCTTCCATCCTGGTACCCACCCTTTCTCCAGGCTCTCAATGATAGGTCCATATTTTATGTCCATTCTTTACAACTTGGCCAAATTTTTTAAATCATGTTCTATTAAGTCATCCACACCAATGGACATTGTTGCAATACACATTTCTTCTGCTACTAAGTTGTGTGGTTGTACTTCTACTGGATGATGGCTCAAGATGTCTGCTACTATTTTTTCTGTTACAGGGCAATAAATAACTTTATAATTAAATTGTTGTAAAAACAGACTCCATCTGATGAGATGGTCATTGTTGAGATATCCTTTATTTAGAAACTCAAGGCATCTGTGGTCGGTGATGATGATTACTTCCAAACCTAATAAAACTTTGAACCTCTGGCATGCCATTAGTATAGCCAGTCTCTTGTTCTATCACGGTGTAATTCGTTCCACCTCTTGGAGAGTTTGACTGCAAAAATAGAGGATCTTATGTCTTTTCTGTTCATCAATTTGAAACAACACTTCCCCCAAATCTTTTTTGCTACTATCAGTTTGTAAATAAAAGGGACCAGTGAAGTCAGGATGGTGCAATATCACAGTTTGCAGAATTTTTTTTTGAATTTTTTCCAAAATTCTGTTCATGCTCTATCGACCATTTCCAACAGTGGTCCATTTTTAAGAGGTTGAGTAATAATGATGCATCTTGTACAATGTTTTTATAGAATTTATGGTAGAAATTGCATATTCCCATAAATGACCATATTTGTCTATGATTAGTAGGTGTGGGAAAATTCTTAATGACTGTTATCTTGTCTGGGTGGGGTAGGATTCCCTACCAATTAACTAAATGTCCCAGAAAAGTAATCTCTTGTAGAGTGAAATAACTTTTAATGAAATTTATTGTAATGTTTTTTGCCACACATTCTTGGAGGATTTTTTTTAATGTAGTAGGTGTTCAGCTATGTCAGTGGAAGCGATGACCACATCATGGATGTAGCATACCATGTGTTTCTTTATTTCTTCTGATAGTGCCTAATCTAGGTACCATATTAATCCAGCATGACTGTTGATTAGACCAAATGGCATCTTCTTGAATACATATGTGTGCCCTTCATATCTGAATGCTATATATTTCCTGTCCTGTGGAACAAGAGCAATTTGCCAATAACTTGCTGATAAGTCCAGCATGGTGAAAATTTTCTTATTGGTGAGATGTGCGAAAACATCCTGAAGAGGAGAAGGTATTCCCTTTTAGGGATTGTAATGCTATTCAATTTTCTCACATCCAAACACCCCCCCATATAGATCCATTTTTAAATGGTACAATAGGGCTGTTGGTAAGGTGATGAACATCTCTCTATAATGCCCCCTTCTATCATGATTTTTAATTGGGTTTCCACTTTTTCCTTATACTGATAATGGTTAGGATATGTCCTTGTGTGGAAATAGGTCCCTTTCTTGACTTGTATCCTATGCACATATCCTTTTATGATCCCAGGTACTATTGAAAATGCTCTTGAATTTTCTGATAGCATTCTGCTTAGTTTCATTTCATCCATGTCAAGGTTGAGTGATGACTGTTTTATTTTCTCTTCTATTGATCCCAAGTCAACTACTTCTTGTATACATCCTACTTTTGTAGCACCATGATTTCTTTGACTACAGAATAGTACTCCTTCTTCATAAAACTGGAAAATCTTAGCATAGTTTATCTCTGATTGATGTTCCTCCATAGAATCAGATCCCAATAGTGCATCTTGTATAAGTCCTGCCATTATCAAAAATGGATGACTTACTCTAGTAGATCCTATTTCTATGTCCAGCCACACTTGATGGGTTTTAATTTTTAGCCCTTTTGCCATTTGCTAACCTCATTTGAGTGGACTGCATAGGCAAGGTGGGTAGAGTCTTTACTCTTTCTGTACCATTATACCATTCTTTTGACACATGTGACACTTGACTGTCTGTGTCCAATAAAGCAATCACCAGCACATTTTCTAGTAATACTTTGACTTTTGGACAAACTTGGTATGGTGACCAGTGATGGGGTTTCTCCTCCTCATAGATAATTGTTGCTTTTTTCCTACAGATTATCTCACAAATTACTGAAAACCACAGTGGTAAGGAATCTATCATTTGTTCTATTCCATAGTTCTGGCAGGTCAACATCAGTTGTTGTATGTGGGAGGAGCATATTGTGCCTTGTAGTACTAATGATCTGCCCTTCAGACAATGAGAAAGCTTCTAATGACTTCAACACTGATGCCAGATGAAGGAAAAACTGGGTGTACATTTCTCTCTTGTAAATTCCATATTTTTCCTGTAATATTCAGTGTAATATCTTGTTCTGTTACTCCTCATCCCAGAAAATCCTGAGCAAAGCAACATAGTAATCTCTAAATGTAGTTGGTTTTTGGTTTATGCCTGTCCACCACTCCCAGGCAGATCCATGCAAATGGTTAAATGCAACCTATAGTTTTTAATCTTCTCTGAGTTTGTGGAACATGAACAGCTCTTGTAAACTCTGCAGGTGCACAATGGAGTTGTCTCCTATGTCACTCTGAAAAGTTTTGATGTGGATAAATATTGCCACCATTGAGCTGTCTGGATTTTCTATGACTTTTATGCTTTCTTTTATTTTTGCATTGAGTACTTTATTTACATTCTAAATACTCTCATCTCTTGACTGATTACCTTGTTTTATTTTTGTTCCACATTGTAGTTCTGGTGTGTCCATGTCTCCTTCTGGGGCATGCATACTTTCTAGAGAAAGATGAACAGCAAAAAAAAATATTTGAATTGCTGTTATTTTAGTCTTTGTATTAGTACTGTCTTCAAAATTTTTCTATTTTGTTTTTTAAAAAAAATTTGCTTCACTCTCCCAACCATCCCTGCAACTATTGTTTTTTTTAACCTACCAGCTTTGTATTTGTATCTTATCCTATCCATAGTTCTGCCCTATCTGTGTTTATTTATTGATTTACTTCCCCTGTTCTGTAGGTTGTATATCTGACTATAGCTATGTGTATTTGATATGCACTTCAATGAAATATGATTACTACTGATGGGGGGGGGGATAAAAAACTCTATTTGAGCCCACCATTTCTCTGCTCCTTGCTTGATCACTCTGTCTCCCTTCCTAGCAAAAGAAAGAAAAAAATTTAATATCTGATTTGATTTTAATTTTCAACCAAACTGATTGATTTCACATCTTGTAGAACATACAACTGATAAAAAACACAGAAAGTGCAAGATAAAAATATATACACTTCTGTCATTCACTATTATTTATTTACAAATAACGCACACTCAAGAAAATTTCTTCTGATCATGAAATTCCTATTATTATATATCAGGGTCTATCTCTAAACAGTAAGGTCACACTTGGGACACCAGATTATACAAAAAAACTGTAAAGATATAAAAAGTAGAGCTGCTTTAAACTAACCTAGAGATGCAGGTAGAGGGTTCGAACCTCACCCACTTCTCTAGGTTGCTACTAAGTGACTTACCCCCAAACCTCACTAGAATTTATTCCTAATGTATGCCCAGGAGGGGGGGAGATATATATATATATATATATATAATGACCAGATTTATAAATGTGTGTCACATAAAGAATAACAAACAATGCTATGGAGTTTTAATGAAAGTGAATGACAGATAAAAAAAACTTTTATTAGTCATGCTAGTAAGATATTACAAACTTTCACTGATTGAGATGCAGGCTATTACCCTACAACCAGAAACAGATATATTCGAAAAATCTCTTCTTTTGTAATGATAATAATAGTCAAAAATTTATATTGTAATTTTTTAAAAAAAAATATCTCCAGCCAATGGGCGTATTACATAAATATTCAAGAGAGAGCATATGGGAATAAAGAAATGGTTAAACCCAACTAAACACTTTTTTGACATATTTAAATCTTAGCCCTCTACTAATGACTAAAGAAAATGAAATAGTGACCCCAGCAGAAATTTCCAGCTATAATTGAAACATTTCAACAATATTTTGAGACAGATTTCAAAATAAATACAAATATGTAGTATGATGCACTAAAGCAAAAGCATAATGTGAGTTAATTCTGAGACATAATAAGCAGTCAAGAGGCTAATACAAGATCATATAGCACTCTGTCTCTAATCTGGGTTAGAAAAAAATGGAATCCATTTGCTAACTCTGTAAACTGGATTCAGACATGGAGTTTTCTTGCTAATGTTTACGTACATTGAAATATCTGCAATAGATATGAGATCCAGAATTTACATTGAAATATCTGCAATAGATATGAGATCCAGAATTTTTATTTATTTTCATGAAGATCCATATGCAGGTATATTAGCATAAGCAGACTTGGTAAAAGAGAAGCATTGAATGCATGCTGAGACATCACAGATCACCCACTTGCACAATTATTTTCTATTGTTTATTTTAAGCAAATATTTTTCATATATTAAATTTGTTTAACTTTCTTTCAATAACATACTAATTACTTTTACTCTCATTCACCTTAGCTTTATCTGTTAGTCATCTATTAAATATATTTTCTTTGCTTTATCTCTTTTCTTTTTCCAGAGTAATGAATATGTTGTTTACTTCCATAATTATTGATTTTAAACTTAAATATTCGTATGAAACACATCAAAGGTTAGTCTAAAACTATACACAAGACACTTTAATGTACAAAAAAGCAAAAGCAAAGCCTGGTTCTACTAATTCATCAGTCTTTTAAAAGCATAAGAAAACATGAACATAGTTTTGATAGAAATAATGTCTTAGCAAGTAAATGACAGGAAGTGCAGGATTACACAAAATGAATCAAAGATCAAACAGTTTTCAAATTAGCAGAAAAGTAATCTTCCCAACAGAATAACTATGGTATAATGATGCACAAGCATTGACAGTATACTTGGTTCGTTTAATTCCAATAAAATATAAGCAAACTCTGTTGTGTGAACCATCTTACACTATCATTGGTGCATACTTAGTTCTTTTAATTTTATAAACCATTTTAGATAAGTAATATAATCTATTATATTGGTCATCCTTGGTATCTTCTCTTTCTAAACTACGCCTTTCCTGCTACTGATTTTTCATAGAAGTTTTATAGATGGATCAAGCATCATAAAAATCCTCTTTAACAGTATAAATAAAATTTTAAGAGATATTTTTTTTAGACTCTTCAACTACATTTTTTTTTTTTTTGCCATTTTTGTTTTATGTAAAGGAAAAAAAACTTCAATAAGATAATATATTTGTGATGGAGAATATTTATAAAATATACGTTTTGGTATAATTTTTAATTACATTATATCTTAAGAAGAATAAACAACATAGCAGAAATAAAACAGATAAATTGTCAAAGAAGAGAAAAATAGTTTTTGTTGCTTAGAGTGCAGTGGAATAAATTTATCAGTTCAAAACAAAAAAAATAACGTCAGCAAATTATTTAAAGAAAGATTAGCTTCTCTTCAAATCCTCATCATGATTTAGATATTTGAAACTATTTTAAATCAAAGTTAAAAGTTTTGTAATATTATTTATCAATTATATATTTGCATTGTTTTTATAATTACCAATTTAATTCTCATTGTGAACTATTGCAAATGATGATGATGATGATGAGCAATCATATCTACTGTGCAGTGATGAATTTATAATTTTTTTTGTGCTCTCATTATAAACGTTTTCCGTCTTAGAACTCAATAATATCTTTTTTAAGTTCAAATAATTTATATAATTCTTTCTTAATATTAAAAGAAAAAAAATCAATTATTTCAAAAGGTATATATATATGTTCTTTATCTTTATTTACAAAACCCAACATTGCTGATAAATCAAAATCGCTAAATCAAATTTGAACTCGATCAGCAAGTTTGAGTAATCAATAATCGTATTAATCAATAATAGCGATAAGACTCTGAAGATACCTTTCTTATTTTTCGACAAAAAAGGAACCACACTTATTTTTTAAAAACTGTGAATAATATTCTTCTTGGATTTCAAATATATATATATATAATATTCACTTATTGTTATGTAAAATAATTCTTATTTTTTTCTAGGAAAGTAAGAGATTTCTTTCTTTTTAAGTGAGAGATTTCGTGTATATTTTAGTGAATAATAGGAAATTTTTTTTTTATTTATTTACAGAATTCGTAACACGTTTACGTTAAATATATTTATAATATGAAAAAAAGGAAAATTTGCAATAGTCGTATGGATACATATATTATATCTACGGCTTGAGTTAATACTGAATTTGAACAACTTCGTTAAAATAACTTTTCTTTGTTAATTTCTTTTATATTGTACCGAGACAAAGTCGGTACAGGTATATACGCACACACACGAGCAATGTAAACACTCTATATTTTTTTTCTCTTTCACTTTCAACTTATGATAAAAAATAGATGTAGTTTTCTTTCAATGCGTTATAAAATACATTGTAAAATAAAATGTTAATATTTGTAATTAAATAGTTTAAGGCTTTCATATAATCTACTATAATAATATTCTCTAAAAAAATATATATATATATATAAAGTATTACTAATATGCCATTTTAAATCTCAATAAGTGATTTCTACTTGTATATGGCACAGGGGTAATTAAAAGGGGTTTATTTTAAATTATAATTGTAGTGAAAGTTAAAAGCTTATAGAAGTGATTTTGAGACAGATTAAATGCTCGACTTTTAAACTAATGTAGTTTAAATTGTTCTCTTAAAGCACGCACACATTTATGCATAAAAGGTGTGAATAAGTATGAATTTTTTCTAACTGAGATTGCAATATGAGATTGCATAAACCTAAGATTGCCTCAAGCATATGGATTGAGTGGACATTACGTAGGACACGGACCCCAACGACAACTCAAAGAATATTGAACTCTGGGTGGAGATTCGATCCTCAGATAATAACCAACCCATATAAATATGAATCTAGATCTAGTAAAAGGGTTGAGAGGGAAAAAGAGAAAAGGAAAAAGGCTTTTTACACTCCCTTTTTGTTTTTTGCTTGTATTTATGCTTATGCTTATAGTTTTTTCCTAGATTCCTCCAGAAGCTACAACTAGAATTTTTTTTTTTTGCTATCCGTTTATCCAATATGATCACTGTGAAATTAACATTTAGAGCGTCGATCGTCATGATGGGCTAGGGAACCCTTCAGTGATTGACCGACGCTCCGCCACCAGAACATCTCCACAGCTATGAATGATCAACAAGAGTACCGTCCGAACATAGTGCTCCAATCAGTCTAAGGACGTTGTTCCGTTTAATATACAAGAATCGTCCAAACATACTACGCTGAACTTATGTGAAATGAATGACCATGTATTATGGAAACATCATATATCAGGTTCAAACCCTCACCAAATTAGAAGCAGCAGAAGACTAAGCAAAATCCTAGGTAAACATTTTTTTTTATAATGCTTCCATTCACTCTTTACGTAAACTTAAAAGGCAATCTCATAATTAATTAAATTCGACTTTCGTAAATCAAATATAAAATGATCCGTAATCCCTCATATTTAAATCTTATTATTTTAATCTCAACTTTCGTAAATAAAAAATATTAGATGCTACATAGTTTCTCATATTGAAATCTTAGGACTTTTCCAGTTATGAACTTTGATCCTAATTATTATTTTCTCTCGCAGATAAACTATAACACACACCTACTTTCAAAATGTAAAAAGAGGAAATATATTTTATCAGCCATGTTTATTATGTATAATATGTTCTTTTCTGTGCGAGTGCGAGAATGCGCGTATGTGCATGCAAATAAAGCTATTAATCAATGTTTCATTTTTTTATAATCAATAAATTTTTTTTTAATTTAAACAAGTCGAGCATTCCTCAAATCATTTTCTATAATTAAATATTTTTTTTTTTTGAAATTATTATTAAAATTAGCATTTATTCATGCAATTAATTATTTTACTTTTAAATTTGTCTTTCTTATATTTTTTTTTTTGTTTTTTTTTATTTCTTTTAAATTTCATTCATAAACACCGTGCCGTAAGTCACGATGTTTACTTATTATGTAGTTAACCTAGGTTTAAGAGTTGGGAGGGCCTATTATTAATAAATATAAGTAAATGTCAATAGAGCTAGTATAAATAATTCTATTGGACTGTATGATAAAAGGGGGGATGATATTATAAGCGTCTAATTGTTTATTCTAATGATGCCTCAACAGAACATTCGTATTAGTTATAAATAACCAATGATCCTGTCCAATGCTTGGACCGATCTGTTAGTCAACCGATCTTCTTATCCATTGGTTAATATTGTGTCATTTGCCAAAATAATAGTCTTGAAGGCAATTACATCACGACCCTGAGTGACCCCTATTGGTCCATGCTGGGAGTTCGAGCTTATGGGCAGGGATTAGACTTCAAAGTCGTTTTGATATGACGTAAGGTGATGCGAGAAATTAAATTGTGAATCAAATCATCGTATCTGGCGCCCTCTTGTGTTGATAATGAACAACTATTGATATAAGAAAAAATAAATAAATCTTTACGCTGTATCATGTTTGTTTTGGAGCTCACAATCCCTCTTAAAAACGGTTTAATAGGGAGCCGGTGCAAAAGGGGGAAAGGGGTTCGGTAGAATATTAATACAAATTATATCAAATATAGTTTTTATATAATAAAGCATAATAACTGGAAAGTAATTCCAAATTTGTTATATATATATATGTTTTCTGATTTTGACATCTTAAAGAAAGCCTTCAGAACTTCAATTCTGAGATTGCTAGACTGTAAAAAAAATACAAAAATCATGTTGCCTTTGTGGTCTTGCAATAATACATATGAATTCTGGTAGTGTTCTATTATCAAAACTGTAAAGCAAATAAATATAAAACATTCTATTTAATAGTGTTACATATACTAGAGCCTTCTATGCATTTCAACACACACACACATACAAAAAAAAATATTTCTAAAGATACTTCTAAAGATATATAAAATAAGACTAAATTTACTTTGCGAAAAGTCATTTTTCGATTTGCTTTGTGGTCTGGGATGATATAAAAGTGATTTGATAGAATTAATTATTAAAACTAAAAATCACATACACACATATATATTGTGCCAGGCATTATTAAATGGCCTTACACAAAAAGTCTGCTGTAAAGAAAATTACAGCAGATACACATATAGATCTGTAGATATTAAGCGCAACAAATACATAAATGAGCTATATTAAAATATGGAAGTTAGGTCTGAGCATTAAAATACCCACACACACCAATTTAAAGTAACACAAATATTGTACACATATAATAGAGTCATGTATTTTTATTTTTTTTGTGTGTATATTTTTATGACATGTTATTTTATGCATTTTGCTTTTCTCTGAAAAAAATTCAAATAGAGAAAGGCAGGCTTTATTGGACAAATGGATCAAAGGTTGGAACATATTAGTGAATAAATAATTAAAGCAATTGCTCCAACATACTTGTATATATATTTTTCATTTTTTTAATTATTTTTCTAAAAACTAATTTTATTCTGTAAGCAAAGAATGTTAATTGCTTTTGCACAAATCTGACCAAAAGCAAAATGTTTGTTAATGCAATAATTAAAATGTTATCTTTATATGTATATATTGTAACGTAACCCCCCCCGCTTTCTTCTTGCGAGAGATCTACGGTTACCAAGAGATTACGGCTTCGAAACTAACATGACACAGCGTAAGGCTTTATTTTTTTTCTTACATCGACAGTTGTTTATAATCCACATAAGAGGGCGCCAGATACGATTATTTAAGTGTTTTAACTACTCGCATCACCTTACATTATGTCAAAACGATTCCGAAGTCAAACCCCGCCCGCTAACTCGATACTCTCAGCATGGACCAATCCGATGACTCAGGGTCGCTACACGATTGTCCCTAACAAGACTCCTCCCGGAGAAGACGCATTGACCGCTAATTAAAATCAGCATGTTTCTTTACTAAGTCCATCACGGCAGGAAGGCCGTTTATTGGTCACCGCTGACCTATCAATCTGTTCGTTTACGCCCGAACACAAGGCTTATAAATCATCCCCCCGCTTTATTGCTTACAACATAAGTTATTGACGTTTATTTTCATAGACCCGCCCTCTCTTAAGACTATCTTAACTAGATTACATACTAAAGAAAACATCGTGACTCACGGCGCGATGTTGATACATAAAACAATATAAAACAAATATTAATCTGAATGACGAATCTATCTAATAATTTAAACAATAACTATGATAACAAGTATAAATTAAGAATTTGAATCGTGTGAAATGATTTGATAAATGCTCGAATTGATTATATAATGAACAAGTTTATTAAGATATTAATTTTGTTAAGTTAACCTTTTTTTAGTCACACACACACATAAACACGCTCTCAGAGAAACATAATTAATAAATACAAGTATGCATTGCGAAATAAAGTTCATTTCATGGATTAAATAATTCTCTATCCTGACTTTCATTTAAGTTTAACGTTCATGTGAATAAAGTTCTGTTATACGATAAATTATCAGACGAGGAAAGTTCAAGTTTGATTTGTACAAATTAGGTAGGTTATTTACGAGATTGCCTGTAAGAGTTCTAGATTGAGTGAGTGATTTAATATAAACATATTTACCTAGGTTTTATCTTGGTTGCGGCGATTATCGGTTGATCCTGGTACACGTGGGAATTTTGCGGAACATATTATCAGCTGGAGCATTCACGAAACACGATGTTATCGGAGTTGCATAGTCCTGGAGATTTTGGTAGCGGAGCGCCGATCAGTCACTGAGAGGTTTCTTAGCCCCTCATGACGATCGACGCTCTTGGTATTAATTTCGGAATGGTCATCTTTAATGCCGAGGAATTCGTTGAGTTACTTCAGACCAATTCAGTGGTACGCCAATGGCATAAGCGTCGGATGATGAGCAGGTGATAATAACAACAGTAATGATCGCGTAATAATATCACTATATCAATAGGACAGGGATATCTATGTAGAATAGCATCTAGAATCCTGTTCTATCCTTTTTTTTATAGGTTTTGAGGTGTATTTAAAAGGTTTGGTCCATATCTTGGGATCCAATCTACCCCCAGAGTTCCCTGTTTCTCAAGTTGTCGTTCAGGTCCGCGTTAGCATTACTCACTCTCTTTTTTGCTACAGGCAATCTTTATTTTGAGGCAATCTCGTTTCGCAATCAATCTTATTCTTTCACATTTTTAATGCATGCGTGTGTGTGTGTTTTTATTAGAACAATACATGCTATTTTTAAAATTAGAAGTCGAGCATTTATCATTTCATTAGATCTTTTCTATTACTCTTATTTTAAATGATTTTCTAAAATAATCCCCTGTTAAATTCCCATGGCGTTTTTTTTTGAAGGACAATTATACATTTTAATTAAGAAAGCGAACTTGATTTCTAACGGCAAATTATATTTATCATGTTAAAGAAACAAATTATATTTAAAAGTGAATTATATCTTTATCATTTTAAGATAACAATTATATATTTATTATTTATCAAATTGACTTATATTTACTATTTAAGAAATAAACTACATTTATTATTTACCAGCTTTAATCATTTACTTTATACGTTTACGATCTGCATTTTTATGGGTGTGTTTTACAGCGGTATTTTATACATATATTTTATACGATGAAGGAAACTATTCTAAATTACGATAATGAGGTTATGCGTTTTTAGGTTGCTTGTTGGTGTGTGTATTTCTTGATGCTTTCTGGATTTAATATTGATGTAACGCTGTCTCGTTACAATATATATATATATTGTAATGAGCACAGACGTTCGTTACATTGTTTTTTTTTTAAATTTATTAAACATGAAAGTAAATTAAAAAGTTCGCATTTAAAAATTTTCTTTAAGAATTAAAAATTGAAATTAAATATCATCTTAAACTCTTATATATTAAATCGCACAGATAATGAAAAATTATTAAAATAAAACTTTATTAAAGAAAAAGTATTTTAAAACTAAATTTTAAAAAGATTTGGAGATGAAATTATATCTTTAAATTTATCTTTAAATATATTTTTGATTTGGAAAACAGGTTAATTAATCAGAAATGGAAATGATTGTTAATTAGTTAAATGTAAACCAGCCTTCGGCATTTAAATGTAAAAACACCGGTCAGATAAGAAAACAATAAAAACTGTTAGCAAATAAGAAGAAATCCCTATGGAATCGGACCGCAGCGAAAGGACCATCGCATCGGTGACGTAATGTAAATTCAATCCTTCACATTAATATAAAAGGAAAATTTGGAAATTATTAATCAGTGACTGGAAATTGATTATTACGATGTGACTATATGTAGTAGTACGGAGTTGGAGGAATTGACAGACGCACGGTCAATTCTTTCAGCTGTTAAAGAAAGGAGAAATGAACTATCGTTTCCTAAATTGAGGACCAACTAAATTAAAAAACCTCCGAATGAATAAATAAAACAACGGCTAAATGGATACCAATTTTAGGACGGCGTGGGAATTTGCGTTCATGGCAAGCAACGGATAAAGTTGGACGTTTTAAAAATCGTAAGAACTTATATATTCACTTGAAACAATAAGAACTCTAAATTTTAAAACTTTTTATTAAATGATGCAATAGAATCCTATCTGACCAAACTAAATTCTTTATTAATAGTGTTATTTGATGTATTTTTTTCTTATTTATGTAAAATCATTTCCATTTATTTATTTTTGTATTCTTTAAGTTTTTATCATGATTTTTTTTTTTTGTTTTTCGTTAAATTAATTATATAAATGTTAAACTTAAGTCGGGCGTGAATGGCTGTATAGATTTGTAAAGTTATATTAGGGGAGGGTAATCTTAGGTTATTTGTTTCGTGGTTAGATTGGGTCAATGGATTGGATATATTGGTGTGATTAGTAGGTGTAATATTGATTCGCTACGGGCAGAATCGCTTCATACGCCGCACACTTCCGTTTGCCTATGGAAGGAATTATAAGTCGGATACCGCAGTTCCTTTCTATGGAGTTTTTTGTTTTATTGCTCTTCTTTGCAGATAGATGTAATATTCCTATCTCATAAGAGGCAATTTCTTCTCTTAACCTTTTGTGCTCCCGTATTTTATTACATTGAATACATCGATGTATCAGATGGATTGATGCCAGTTTGACTGCGAATTTTAGCCTAAGGTTAAATAGGGATAGAATATTTTAATTTCAATGCAAATCTATGTAGTATTCATGCTCGACCCTAAATAAAAATGCATTAAATTTAAGTTGTTTATAGACGCTTGCATGGATTGTTTATCGGTTAACTATGTTTTGCGTTATCATATTTGATCAAAATATATAGACATTCGATAAATAATGATACCTTACGTTGAGTATCTAAAATGTATTTATTCGGATGTCTTTTAAGTTATTGGTGACAATGCAAGTATCTTACGGTGAATACTATGGGTTACGTATAAATTTCCCTCCGCAATTGTCAGTAATCAATAATTTTGTATTTTGATCGTTTATGTTTACTTTGAAATGTTTTTGATTGTGAAATCTATGTAACCGGTCTATATTCAACGTGATAAACAAGCTTTCATAAATTTATCTGTGCAAACTTAATAAAAATGTAAAATTAGAATCTAATAGTAATGAAATGTAAATTAAAGTCAAAAATCAAAGTTAAAAATAATGTTAAATGTAAAAGTGTAAACTAATACTAAAATAATTTCAAATCTTATATATATGTGCATAAATAAATGTTTGTATGCTAATTACTGGCAGTGGCTTATTTTATTTATTTTTTTAATATTGAAATATAATTAGATAAGATATTATATTAATCTCTGCTATTCCACTGAGCTAGTGACATGGGCTAACGACCGGAACCAAAATATTTAAAAAAAAAAAATTTTTTTTTTTTGACTTACGTATCTGCCTACTTTATAAATTTTTCTAGGTTCAAATGCCTAGATGGCGCCCCGTAGTGCAGATTACATAAGTCCCTTTCTCCGGATCGTTACAATATATATATATAAAATAAAATTGTTTTTGAATAATAATAGCTGAAATCAAGTGGTCTGAGTAATCAAGATGGAAACTAATCATTGTATCAAACCCTAAAAGGTAGAATTTAATCAGAAAAATAGAAAAGAATGTGTGTAATCTATATGATAAGCTAAATTATATGGGTTGGCTGATTCATACTTCTCAGAGGGGGTATCTGAATTGGTTCTTATGAGTGGGTTGATAGGTTTTAGTCAGTGCTGTAGGATTTTTTTTCCTTTGGCATTCAAGTAGCTCACTACTTTGGCTCCGGAATTCTTCAATCATTTAGCCACTTATAGATTAATTTATGGACTAGACTACAGCAGATACTTTCTAAGAAGAAATCCAGTATACAATTCTTTTAAGAAATTTTGATTTTTTTTTAAGGATTTAGTGAACCACTCATGATAGCGAATGAACATTTAATACAATAATTATTGTATTATACCAGATAGAGAATATGAAGAAATCTATTAGAGGTTCCAGTAAAATGACTGTGGCGTAGACAACCAGCCAGTGCACTCACCCTTTCTCTGTCCAAATCGCCAAGATGTGATCACGGCAGTTCCAGCCAGCCACGATGATGACAAAAGCCACTTGCCTATGCCTGAATGAGATGAAATCCACACCATACAGCCAGTTGACTTGAAGCCCACTTAGAGCCCAATCAGGAAAAAATGGAGAAAATGAAGACGCCTACATAAGTTTCTTTTAAAATTTTTGATAATATTGAATTAATTAATTATGACATTTCTAATAATTAAAAATATATATTTTTTATGATTATTAATCATTTAAAAAAAAAGAGAGAATTGTCTTTCGCATATATATATATATATATATATATATATATTGAATTTACGGTTATTGCAGGCATAATGATACAGCTTTTACTTAAAACATTTAATTCATTTTCTTATTTCAAATTCTAGTATTTTCAACAAAGGTTGCAATTATATTCTTTTTTGTTGCTATTTGTTTTTCTTCTTGTCGCTACTCTTGAAATTTGTCATACCTAAATATACATGTGATTATATGCGCACATATGCTTTAAATATTTGGTAAATATAATACATCATGTTGAGTATCTAAAAATGTATTTATCCGGATATCCTTTTAAGTTATTTTTGCCACTGCTGTACCTTATGATGAGTGCAAGAGATGTTTATTTATTATTGATTCCCTGTAAGCAAGTCTAATAATAACTTTATATTTAGAATACTAGTAAGTTTATAATTGTGTTGCACATATATACATATATAAGAATTTATCATAAAAGGCAAGTAGATACAGTACCTCATGTTGAGTACTATATGGTATCTGAACTAACACAACCTTATTGACATGGTGAAAAATATGAAATTAGTGAAATATTTCATAGTGCAAATATACATCTGCATAGTTGTTGTTTTTTGTTATCTTTACTATCAATAAAAAAGTTTTTAAAGTCCTGAGTAACAGTGTATGCCTGTATGCCAAAAATCTCTTATCTGAAAATATCTGTACATCAAATCACACAGAGTATAACTTATTTCTACAGGGTAAAAAAATCTCAGACCACTTCCAATCCTTATAAAATATTGTAAATAGCTTTAGGGGTTTATCTATTTTTGTATTCATTTAAATTGTATTTATAAATTTATCTATTTAAAAGCAATCAAATATATATTCGGTTTCTGATAATAATTCACTTATTTATTTTTATATCATTTTTAAGTATGAAACAGTAATGGGTATTTGGGATTAAATAAATATTTAATCATAATATTAAACTTGTTTCATTTTCGTATTATTATTTATTTGATAAAATGTATTCTTTCCTTATCAACCACATACCTGTAATAACCATTTAACTTACCTAGTGAAGACCCTAGATGAAGAGTACTGAACTAGCCACATGGGATATTGCTCTACCAGGGTGTTAAATCTTATTCTTATGCTCCACTAAACATATGGTATTGCACATCTTTCTAGGATAGGGAAAAATTCATTTTTGATTCTTTTCTAGAAGTGGTGTGCAAAAGCTATCTGTCATTAGACTTTTCAAAGGTCTGTACTTACCATAGGTTTTAAAACATTCAGGCATTTGAGTAAGATATCAATTAAAGGGGGATTTTAATTGGCAGAGTCCTGTCAATTCACTTTTTCTATCAGTTTAGCTGGAATTACCAATATATATATATATATGAGTACAGACAATCGGCTACATTGATATCCATTTCTTTACCTGTTAAATCTTGATCATTTCGTGCTCAGTGCAAGATTAGGAATAGAATTCCGCAGGGGAGTATAGTCTAGTACAGTGGGGCCAGTTTTACTGTATCGGACCATACTCCCCTGCGAAATTCTATTCCTAATCTTGCACTGAGCATGAAGTGACCAGGATTTAACAGTTAAAGAAATGGATATCAATGTAGTCGATTGTCTGTACTCATATATTTTGGTACTTCCAGTTAAACTGATAGAAAAAGTGAATTGACAGGACTCTGCCAATTAAAAAACCCCTTTAGTTGATATCTTACTCAAATGCCCGAATGTTTTAAAACTTATGGTAAGTACAGACCTTTGAAAAGTCTAATGACAGATAGCTTTTGCACACCACTTCTAGAAAAGAATCAAAAATGAATTTTTCCCTATCCTAGAAGGATGTGCAATACCATATGTTTAGTGGAGCATAAGAATAAGATTTAACACCCTGGTAGAGCAATATCCCATGTGGCTAGCTCAGTACTCTTCATCTAGGGTCTTCACTAGGTAAGTTAAATGGTTATTACAGGTATGTGGTTGATAAGGAAAGAATATATTTTATCAAATAAATAATAATACGAAAATGAAACAAGTTTAATATTATGATTAAATATTTATTTAATCCCAAATACCCACTACTGTTTCATACTTAAAAATGATATAAAAATAAATAAGTGAATTATTATCATAAACCGAATATATATTTGATTGCTTTTAAATAGATAAATTTATAAATACAATTTAAATGAATACAAAAATAGATAAACCCCTAAAGCTATTTACAATATTTTATAGGGATTGGAAGTGGTCTGAGCTTTTTTTACCCTGTAGAAATAAGTTATACTCTGTGTAATTTGATGTACAGATATTTTCAGATAAGAGATTTTTGGCATACAGGCATACACTGTTACTCAGGACTTTAAAAACTTTTTTATTGATAGTAAAGATAACAAAAAACAACAACTATGCAGATGTATATTTGCACTATGAAATATTTCACTAATTTCATATTTTTCACCATGTCAATAAGGTTGTGTTAGTTCAGATACCATATAGTACTCAATATGAGGTACTGCATCTATTTGCCTTTTACGATAAATTCTTATACATGTATATACGTGCAGCACAATTATAAACTTACTACTATTCTAAATATAAAGTTGTTATTAGAATTGCTTACAGGGAATCTATAATAAATAAACCCCTCTTGCACTCATCATAAGATACAGCAGTGACAAAAATAACTTAAAAGGATATCACATGATCACATTTCCTATACTAGCACATTAATTGTTGATAAACAGAGCAAAACTCTCCATACAGTATTGACACCTGTGCTAAACAGAGTAATCAATGGATGCCAGAAGGCTTGTGCATAAAATCCCTATCTAATGCCTACTCATCCAATATCCCCAGACTAGTTTCTGGCTTGTGGCCTTCGTCAGTGAGGAGCTTTGGATCTGAGAGCACTGCATCTAGATCTTAGGATCTAATTCAACCCTCTAGCAACCACCTTTTATCTCTACTTAACTACAAAACTATGAGAATGAAATTGGAAAACACAAAAAATATTTTCAATCTAAGCTCAATAGCTTATATAGTCATATGGGTCTGAACTCAGTTCAGCACCCATACATTTGGTGTCTTTGGCTCTTTTACAACCATAGCCACCACTATCCTATTAAGCAGGATTGGTGTTAAACCATTAAGCATCACATGATCATATTTCCTATACTAGCACATTAATTGTTGATAAACAGAGCAAAACTCTCCATACAGTATTGCCACCTGTGCTAAACAGAGTAATCAATGGATGCCAGAAGGCTTGTGCATAAAATCCCTATCTAATGCCTACTCATCCAATATCCCCAGACTAGTTTCTGGCTTGTGGCCTTCGTCAGTGAGGAGCTTTGGATCTGAGAGCACTGCATCCAAAGCTCCTCACTAATGAAGCCCACAAGCCAGAAACTAGTCTGGGGATATAGGATGAGTAGGCATTAGATAGGGATTTTATGCACAAGCCTTCTGGCATCCATTGATTACTCTGTTTAGCACAGGTGGCAATGCTGTATGGAGAGTTTTGCTCTGTTTATCAACAATTAATGTGCTAGTATAGGAAATGTGATCATGTGATGCTTAATGGTTTAACACCAATCCTGCCTAATAGGATAGTGGTGGCTATGGTTGTAAAAGAGCCAAAGACACCAAAATGTATGGGTGCTGAACTGAGTTCAGATCCATATGACTATATAAGCTATTGAGCTTAGATTGAAAATATTTTTTGTGTTTTCAAATTTCATTCTCATAGTTTTGTAGTTAAGTAGAGATAAAAGGTGGTTGCTAGAGGGTTGCACTAGATCCTAAGATCTAGATGCAGTGCTCTCAGATCCAAAGCTTCTCACTGACGAAGGCCACAAGCCAGAAACTAGTCTGGGGATATTGGATGAGTAGGCATTAGATATGGATTTTATGCACAAGCCTTCTGGCATCCATTGATTACTCTGTTTGGCACAGGTGGCAATACTGTATGTAAAGTTTTGCTCTGTTTAAAAGGATATCTGGATAAATACATTTTTGGATACTTAACATGACGTATCATATTTACCAAATATTTAAAGTGTATGTGCGCATATATACACATGTATATTTAGGTATGACAAATTTCAAGAGTAATGGCAAGAAGAAAAACAAATAGCAACAAAAAAGAATTTAATTGCAACCTTTGTTGAAAATACTAGAATTTGAAATAAGAAAATGAATTAAAAGTTTTAAGTAAAAGCTGTATCATTATGGCTGCAATAACATTAAATTCAATATATATATATATATATATTGTAACCATATATTTTAGTAGAAAATATATTAATTGATGTAACTTATATAAAAATTTCTCTTTCTTCTCTTGGTGATTTGGTTGGCTTGATTCGCACTTGAACAGATTACTTTCTGATATTATTTTAATAATTTTCAATTTGCTTCATTCCATATGCTAACTCCTATCAGAATGTTTAACTTTTTAAAATTTTTACAACATATTAAAATTTGGTAAAATATTATTAAAAATAATATTTTGTTTTTATTTATTTAAAGTAATCTTAAATTATTATTTCTATTGAATTAAAATAAAACCATTTGTTCAATTAAAATAAATTATTAAATAAATACAATAATTACGTAGGCGTCTCAATGTAATAAAAGAAAAGAGCGCGAATTTCTAGGAGAATATCGTCTGTTAGTTTGTCTTTTGGTGGGAAGAAGAACGGAAATGGTAAAGGCAAATAGTATAAATTTGCTGAGCTTATTTTGAAACCATTAATAAGTGAATAAATTACCACAAAATTTGTTATAAACATAAAATAACTTAGTGGTATCTAATTAAGATGGATCACTAAATTTAAAGATCTTTTCAAGTCGTTCGGCCAACTGAATCAAATCACCGTAGCGTTTTCCAATATCGCATTTTTGAAATGTCGGAGCTTCCCAGTTTGAAAGAATTAAATACAAGAATTTGGTATGTTTTGAAATATTTATTATTCTACAATTTGGAAAATTTGAATCAGTGTTTTAATTACAGAAGTTTTATTAAAATGAAAATTTGTTTTTTAAAAAGAAAAAAGTTTAAGTTAAAATAAAGTAAAGCGTTAAATTTGTCAAAATCTTTTAATATTTCCGTTCTTTAATTCTAATAAAATATATTATTGATTGATAATTAATTTTATAATGCCAGTAATAATTGCTAGTTAATTTGTTTAACATTTGGATCATAAACATTCTTTAAATAATTAAACAAAGCTATTTTATAATTGTATCGTCAGTTTAAAATGAATAAAGTAATTGCTGTAATTGGTTATTCCTGGATTAACGCAATGGATAAATAAATACTTGCATGGATAGGATAAACTTGGAACACTTTTGATAGAGAGATGTAGGGATTAATAACTTTATGAAAAACATTTTCATTTAAATTCTGTGTATCCTGTTTTAAAATTGTTTCATGTTTGGAGAGCCACGCAAATCATTAATCTAATATTGCTTTAATAACTAATCAAATGGATATAATTGCATGTATGGAATTTAACTACAGTTATAGCTATTACCTCATATACTTATTATTCTACACATTGTACATGGATTCCACGGATCACATTAGGAGTTACCAAATGCTATACAATCCAATTTGTGATACACATCTGCTAAAATTCATGTATTTGAACTATAAAATGCTTTACATTTAGTTTTATCACACACACACACCATTAAATGTTATATGTTAATGAATAATACATTTATTTAATTTTATCGTTATATGAACTCGCATATGAAGTTCATAAGTTATATTTGTTAGATTTAAATTAATAAAGGTTGAATAAAATATTTATTCAAAAGAATAGCGCTTGCGGAGAAAGCTTAAACAGTACTTAATGAATTCATGAGATATACCAATCTTTATGAGATATTTTGTGAGTCTTTTCAGATTTATATTCCCATGCCAATATTATTTACATTATATTATACATGTTTATTTTAAGCAAGATAAGTAGTACATTAGTTGTCCTGATTATTGTAATATTTTACTAAGCAAGAACCCACATTTGCTAAAGTGTCAGCGTATTCTGAATAATCAGAAGAATTGAGGGGGATGATTTGCACTTTAATGTGAAGTAAATTATAATGTTGTTTTAGTATGTTAAAGGCTTTAATCTGTGCTGGTGGTTAATCCGCAGATTATTTTAATTGCCATTTTGTATTTTACACACATTCCTGCGCTAGTGGTTAATCCGCGGAATTGTGTGATTATACGTATGACTTTATGATAGTGTTTAAATACGCAAAACGTTAGTATTATTTAATTCCTACGTGTAGATGAATACATCCACAGGAATATGTTTGCTTCACAGATATAAGTTGGGCAAAGTATTTTAGTTAATCTGCCAAATCATCTTCTTCATTTGTAAGCATAATTTATCGGTTAGATTGATAAATGGCAACAGGACATTCTATTCAAGTACTTCATGATAATTAACTGTTGGTTAATTATTATCTACCGGAGTGTAAGTTTACATTTTCATTTTAATTAATGATTACATTATAGCTAAATCATCCAAACATCATATTATTTATTATATGATTATAAGTTTACAGTAGGGATTTATTGAATCTGGAAATGACGTTCAATATTTCATAAGTTAATGCTGAATTTAATAATTGTCTCAATGTTCATTACATTAGATTGAATAAGGTATGATTAGGTTTTTTAAAACTATACCTATAAATGTATTGAAGAAAGTTAATGGAACTATCATTTATTTATTTATTTGTTTATTTATGTTTTATTTAAAATATTGAAATTAACTATTTATTGTTCATAAAGTTTGTAAATAAAAGTTGATTTATAATTAAACTTACTGTGCCGTTGCTATGAGTCATTCATAACATCAGAAATCATAAACTTTGGATAGAGCATACATTATAGAGCATACATTATAGAGCATACATTGAATTACATATTATTGTCTACATGATATAAGAATTTATTAATATTTTGAGAAAACATTAAGATGCTTTTCGTCTTTGGTAGTATATGATTGGTAAGGTACAATAAAATCCCATTTACCTGTTCCATCATTGTGGCTTTGCGTAGTTGATTCTAGTATAAAATACAAATTAATTATTAAACTTGTGAACAGATTTATTCAATAATGATATGATTAAATATTTACCTAACATTTTTAAATTTTCATTCGTCAATACAATAAGAGTCTCAATGATATATTAAATTATAAAAGAACCCAATTATTCATGTTTATTAATTGCAAAGCTTTACCTGGACTAGCATCTGTCTTAGAAATCATATAGATGATTTAAAATTTCATAATTTTATGTGGTTCCACAAATTACGCTATCTTGTACATGGTCGGCCATAGGGTCGCATACCATAAAAATCGCAAATTGAGGTTTAAGGGTGATCAAATTGCACTTATAATTTGTTTAATATGTTTTATAATAATACTATGATAGGTCTTCGCGGTATACCCTGGCTGCGATCAAATAAATTATAAAAAGTTAGGTTAATTCATTAATTTTGTCTGTAGTAAATTGCCCCAGATGTTGATTGTGGTCTTTTGTGCATAAAATAAATAGTATGATATGCTTTTGGATATAGCTCTTAATAGCTGATAATGTGCAATGAGAGTTGATCAGTGACCAAGGTTGTAATTCCTAGTGCACTTACGTTACGTAGTTGAGATTACACAATTTACGGTTACAATTTATAGTGCTGCAACAAGTACGGCATGATGATGGGTAGTTGGAGGGGTGATGGAAGGTTGGTTACCACCTTTGTGAGTCATCAGGGTGGACGGCTCCGGGGATTTTGGTTACAATATATATATATATATGCGAGAGACAATTCTCTCTCTCTCTCTCTCTTTTTTAAATGATTAATAATAATAAAAAAATATATTTTTAATTATTAGAAATGTCATAATTAATTATTTCAATATTATCAAAAATTTTAAAAGAAACTTATGTAGGCGTCTTTATTTTTTCCATTTTTTCCTGATTGGGCTCTAAGTGGGCTTCAAGTCAACTGGCTGTATGGTGTGGATTTCATCTCATTCAGGCATAGGCAAGTGGCTTTTGTCATCATCATGGCTGACTGGAACTGCCGTGATCACGTCTTATCGATTTGGACAGAGAAAGGGTGGGTGCACCAGCTGGTTGTCTACCCCACAGTCATTTTACTGGAACCTCTAATAGATTTCTCCATATTTTCTATCTGGTATAATATAATAATTATTGTATTAAATGTTCATTCACTATCATGAGTGGTTCACTAAATCCTTAAAGAAATCAAAAGTTCTTAAAAGAACTGTATAATAGATTTCTTCTTAAAAAATATCTGCTGTAGTCTAGTCCATAAATTAATCTCTAAGTGGCTAGATGATTGAAGAATTCCGGAGCCAAAGTAGTGAGCTACTTGAATGCCAAAGAAAGAAAAAAAAATCCCTCAGCACTGACTAAAACCTATCAACCCACTCATAAGAACCAATTCAGATACCCCCTCTGAGAAGTATGAATCAGCCAACCCATATAATTTAGCTTATCATATAGATTATACACATTCTTTTTTATTTTTCTGATTAAATTCTACATTTTAGGGTTTGATACAATGATTAGTTTCCATCTTGATTACTCAGACCACTTTATTACAGCTATTATTATCCAAAAAAAATTTTATTTTATATATATATAAAGAAAAGATAACATTTTAATTATAGCATTATCAAACATTTTTCTTTTGGTCAGATTTTTGCAAAAGCAATTAACATTCTTTGCTTACAGAATAAAATTAGTTTTTAGAAAAGTAATTAAAAAAATGAAAAATATATATACAAGTATGTTCGAACAATTGCTTTAATTGTTTATTTTACTAATATGTTCCAACATTTGATCCATTTGTCCAATAAATCCGGCTTTTCTCTATTTGAATTTTTTTCAGAGAAAAGCAAAATACATAAAATAACATGTCATAAAAATATACACCCATAAAAATATATGAGTTTATTATATGTGTACAATATTTGAGTCAATTTCATGTTCATTTAAATTGGTGTGTGTGGGTATTTTAATGCTCAGACCTAACTTCCATATTTTAATATAGCACATTTATGTATTTGTTGTGCTTAATATCTACAGATTTATATGTGTATCTGCTGTACTTTTCTTTACAGCAGACTTTGCGTAAGGCTATTTGAAAATGCCTGGCACAATATATATTGTAGCAATATGAAAAATAGGAGTTAATAAGAGAATCTAAGGTTGTAATGTCCCACAATTGGGTGGACATTAGTAACAGTACATCACATTAGAGCTGAACTTTGAGATGATTGGAAACAATCATCATCCTCAAATAAAATAGAAACTTTAATATAAAAGGAATGAGCATGAGAGATCAATAAGAACTAACTATAAGTTCATCAGCATTATACAAAGTAATAATCATTTGTCATCATGAATGATCAACAATAAAAATAAATCAAGAGTCAAGCTTGTGACTGGATTTGGAATGGGTCAAATATAGACCAGGTTATTTATTTAGCCACTGCCAAACCCAAAGCAGGAATACAAGCAATAATTATCTGAATGCACATACTTATGTCCTACTCCATCAAAATACAAATATATGTCAAATAATGCTGAGATACTAAAGATATTCTGACATCAATGCTCTGGCTACTTAGCACTTTTAATGTACTGGCCAACTATAAACTACATTTCTGAAGAAATAATAAAAAATGAAATGTAATGCATGAACTTTAAAAGATATCCCTTTTGTGCAAACCACACTAATCATAAAACCCCTACTCCTTATAACTGTTGTGCACAAATCTAGCTCAGGAAGC
The DNA here is from genome assembly GCA_028023455.1 of Epiperipatus broadwayi. Taxonomy (NCBI): domain Eukaryota; kingdom Metazoa; phylum Onychophora; class Udeonychophora; order Euonychophora; family Peripatidae; genus Epiperipatus; species Epiperipatus broadwayi. The sequence continues at coordinate 33,106 of JAQFVV010001489.1, forward strand.
AAGAACTCTATAAACTCTTACTGTGAGCAAGACATAAATAAATAAAGCAGCTTAATATAAATCACTTTAAATAATTTCTAGACTTATCCTACTATAAGTAAATAGTTTTATTGGAATCATAAAAAGTTTTGTCACACACCCTATTAAGACTAAAAAATATTTTTAAACCATTTAATAATTAATTGATTAACAATAAACTAAAAAATGACATGATAGTATGAAATTTTAAACATTCATTTTATCCAAACAATATATTTTTATAATAATTATAACCAATCAGTTGATTTCTATTTATAACTTAACTTTTAATTGATTTTTTTTTAAAAATAAGTAAGATTTGGGCAATCTTTGATTTAGTTTGATTAACATTTTTTAGGAGGGAAAATAAAGAAAAAGAAGAAAACATGTTCTCCCAAAAAAATTTAAATGTACAAAAAATTAAATTTTTAAACAACTATTTTGTAATTATGAAAAGAAAATAGAATGAATTTATAAAAAAAAATTTCACAATTTAAAAGTATCAACTTATGAAAATATTTAAAATTATCCATTCTTAAAAAAAAAAAAAAATCTCTTTTTTACTATACATAAAAATTTAGTGTGTGCACATAAAATACATTTAACCTTTATTTGATTCATGAGTAAGATTCTTTTTCCCAATTATAATTTCCATTTTTTCCTGTTGTTTTCTTTTTGAAGGCTTCTACACTTGTACATGGTTGTTTGTCCTTTTTTGGTTGCAATAGTTCCAGATTAAAAAATAGCAAATTTCATCCATTTTTCCATACACATTTTCAGGTGACACAGAGACTCATGCTCTTGGATGAAGACAAGGTTACAGATTATTTTAGGTGGGAACTTCTCTATATTTTTATTACAGAAAAGGCATGGTGGAAGAAGATGATGTCTAGCTTTTAGCTGAATTTAGCACATGGATTATATTGTAAAAACATTTTATGACTAAATTCATAGTGTGGTAAAAATTTGGTTAAAACTTTTTCTTCTTTCTTCTTTATCAGCTGGATTAAGACTTGAATGCTCTCTTTTTAAAAGCTAAGTTAGGAATAATTCTATTGTCTTTTTCAGCAGCTGAATTAAGACTTGAATAATCTCTTCAATAACTTCATAAATATCTACTTACCATTTAACTTTATTTCACCCTAATTATTTTCCTAAAACAATCTTTACTACAAATCAATCACAACATATATTTTACATGATAATTCTTATACCAACAAACTATATATTTTTTAGGAATACAATTGTCCAGACATTTTCCTTCTTAGTTACAGATATTGATAAACAAGTCAAGAATTTAAATTACCATCATAAAACTCTTGCATTCCTTTCTAATTAGAAAAAATTCTGCAAAAAAGAAATATTAAGCCAAAACATTAAAAAAAAATTAGCACAAAATAAATGAACAAATTAAGAAAGTACAGAATTGAGAAAAACAATGTATGAAAATCATGGTTAAGATTCAGGCTCAATTATTTTAAGATGAGAGAATGAAACAAAAATATGTGATGAAATAATTGAATCAGAATGAAAATTACTTCAGAAAAAGATACAAAGTGAATATTAACTCTTTCAAATCAATGATCAAAAGATTAATGATATGTACAACAAAAATTAAATGAATCAAAAGAATGTGATATAATATATCAAGTGCTAGCCATAATCTCACAGCTGAATAAACTATTACAAATTAAAATAGAGCAATATTTATTTTATCCCCAAAATAAAATGGAATCATTGATAATATAAAAACAAAATGAAGTCTTGCCTCTCATGTTGATTAATCTATTAAATAAAGAAATAAAACATCATCAAGCAAGCATTAAATTTCTGTGTTATATGGATATATTGTATTTCCACAGAGTTATGCACAACAAGGATTTCACTAGTTGTTAACTTTACTTATAACTGGGAAGAAATAAAACACAGCTTTCTCTCACACCAATGGCTTCTTCTCCATAGTTGCCATGAAAGAAAGTCCCCAGATAGTATTTACTATCAAACTACATCTGAAGAATAATCTTACTTTATCGACCAATGACTTGACAAATAGCTTGTAAAATGCCCAATGAACTTTAAGAGAATGTTTTATAAGTTCAGTAATTTTTTTATTTTTTATTTTTGAGAATTTGAAATGAACAATTCATTATTTATTTCAATAAAAAAAGATTTTTTTTCTCTTCTCTGCAAAGTGATATGCAAATTTGCTTTTACAAAAAAAGAACTAAAATGAGTGTCAAAGAGAGAAGAATTTTTTTCTTCTTATAATATAAAGTTTTTCTTTTCTCTTGACCAAATTAAGATACTTCATTCAAATCCCAGGATTTTCACTATAGTCTGTGAATAAAAAGGAAGGATATTGTTAACAATTAACTAGATCTAGTCTGGAACCCTTTTGAATGATATTTTGAAAAACTCCATTTGAAATGAAGAATTGGCACTTATTTAAATGGCAGCCAGAAATTACAAAATTATATTATCACACCCTAAACATAATTTTATATTTGTTAAAAAAAAGTTGATGCCAATTGTATTGCTTTGAGTGAGTGATATATTTAAAGAGTGATTTGTTCTTTATTTTAAATAATTTGGATTTGCAAATACTGCTTACTATTTGGGTATTATTTTTTGAAAGAAACTGTTAGTTAAAAAAAACAAAGAAATGAATTTGTAATAGCTTCTCTTTACTTATTCAAATTATTTCTAAATAAATAATTTTTTTTGTTCTCTCCAATAATTTTATTTAACTACAAGTTGACTTAATTTTTTTTTAATGTACTAAAGGAAAAAAACTTTCTCTTCAGTAAAGTTTTGTGTATAGAAATATTTTGCAAAGACAAAAAATATAAGGTTTTTAACATTTTTTGTTAAATTTTACTTTAATTAATCAGAATTGTTTGTATCTTTTTTTTATATCTTTTTACTACAACAAGCAGTGGTTATCAAATCAGTGCAATTAACTGATTATATTTTTTCCTTTTTGCAAAAAAAATAAATTAATTAAAAAGTAATGTCAAAAATTTTATGATTCTAATTTAAGTTTTTAACTTATTGTCCAATATCAATGTTTCAGAAGGAAAATAGCTGAATAATTGTGTATTTAAAAATTGTCCTAATTGGTGGTTTCTAAATTTTCTCACATTGAAGACAGAATTGTGATTCATCAATAACAGAGTTGTTCTAAAATTATGGGATGTGGGTAAATGAGAAAACAAGTGTTTTCTCAGAAGCACTCATTATTGGTCCACCTGATAAAGAAAATAGTAGGGAGAAAGTTCATCACACCACTGCAAACAAAAGAAAGAAGCAAAAGTCTTATCCATGCTGTCAGCACACTATGAACTTAGTTATAAAATATTTTCTACAATGATAACCATGTGGTATATTTAGTTAAGCACTAATCATCCTTCTTCATGTAACCAGTCCCTTCAAAAAAATGTAAAAAAGTTATCCTTGAAATAATCTGCAACCTCTCTCTAACCAAGAACATAAGTGTCTATATGTGTTAGCCTCATATGGAAACTTTGTTGGAAAAAAAATTGATAAATTCTTGTTTGTTAACATGAAAAATACAGCATACCAAAAAAGGGCAAAATAACCATGCACACTATGTAGAAGCCTTCAAGAAGAAAACGTGTCTAAAAACAGGAAATAATAAATGTGAAGGGCTCTAAATAAATTTTTACTTTATGTGTATATGTTTTTTTTTAAAATCCATTAATTTTTTTCTACAAAATTATAAAAAAAAAGGATTTTTAAGTAATTTAAATTTTATTAAATTACATTTAACACTTTTTTTCAAACATGATTTTTATGTGATTTTTTTCTCCAAAACTTAACAAAGGGTTAATTAAGCTATGTCAAAGATTGTTATCTCTGATTATGGAAACATTTTTCCAACTTTTGTTATTTAAAAAAATTAATTAATGAAAGCCAAAGGTAATTAATTGAATGAATAGTAATAAACTGGTTATTATAATTTTTATGAAACTATATATTTTTTGAACAAATGAGTAAGTCTAAATGTTCATATTATCATGTCACTTTTTAACATTGTTGTTATTGTTAGTTTATTAAATAATTATGTTCAAATACATTCTAGTGCTAATGTCTATATTTTTCCACCTATCTGTTCTATGAATTGGCAGTGTGTGTGATCTGATTTCAATACAGGTTAAAATTTGAAGAATTGTCTTTAAATTATTCCAGTAAAATATTTTAAATGAATTAAAATAAACTGTTATATTTATTTATCTCCTTGTCACAGTAACAATTTATCAACTTTTTGCTTCCTGAGCTAATTCAGAGTGTAATTTATGTTAATGTAGAGGTTTTGCTGGTGTTTGACATCCAGATGATAACCCTGAATATTTCACAGGCATCACCTTTAAAGTCCATGCACTACATTTTATATTTTTATTAGAAATTCTCAGTATTATTTCAATTTTTATATTCTAATGGCTGAGCACTTAAGTATATGCATCCAGATAATTGTGCTGTATTGCTGTTCTATGTTTGGTAATGGTTAGATAATTAGCCTGTTTAGAGTTGACTTCTTTCAAGTTCAGTCACAAAGCTGACTGTTGATTGTTGCTGATTAATGATTATTATTTTTCTGTAATGCTGGAGATGCATCTTATGGTTTTGTTTATGCTAACTTTTTGCTCTTAATTACCATATATTCATTGTACTCTGTATTAATTCTTTATGCATTTTTTATTTGATGATTTAGTCTCTCAAGCCAATTATTGATGATTGTGACCATTCATGATTATTTATCGAATGATTTGGGTTTGTAATAATTTTTGGGATAATTGTGATTTCCTATCTCTTCATATCTTTCATATTTCTTTCCAAATTCACCCTCACATTATACCATTACTATATATATATATATATATATTGTAACGTTTATTTATATACGTTGCAAATATATTGGCATTTGGTAAAAGCTAAAAAATAAAAATAAATGTAGATTTTTTTTTTTAAAAAAACATAACGTACAATGAAAGTTAAATTATTCTTTCGTTTTTTTTTATGTAAGTAGAAATAAAAGTAGAATTGGAGAGAACAAAAAAAAAATTCCAAAAGTAAAATAAAAAAGATAAGAGAAAGTAAAAATATTTTGGCTGATTAAAGATGGCCAAAAAACTTGATAAGAAAAGAGAACTTTATAACATAAATTTTATAAAGAATCTACAAGATTATGAACCAAAAAACACCATGATAATAGCATGCGCAGAAGTCTGAAAACTGGACCTCTGATATAAAAAGGAGGGATTCGGTTGGAAGAACGTCTTGTTCCGTTAGTCTCCCTAGTCGGTCCTGGATAACAATAATACATCCAGGATTGTCCTACATTGAAATAATTTGGCATGTTGGAGTGAACCGGAGCTTCTGCGAACATCATGCCTGAAGATGTACACCAGGAAAAGCCTTCGTGACCGACTAGGAGAATGGACCACAAGATCAAATAATAACCAAAAGGCCGAGCTCATTCTACCCAAAAAACTATGCATAGTTATCTACTACTGAATTCACAAAACTTACCAGTAAGTTATACTTCATTACTCCTGATTGTGACCAAATTAAACGTTTTCAAACAATTTCTAAAAGTATGTTTAAACAATCCCGATAAAGACATCAATTTTCTTGTACAAGAGACATTCATTTTTTAAGGAACTTTCTAGAAGAAATTTAGATATGAACAGTAATTGTAAAATTGTTTTTTATTAATTGATTCATGTCTGAGTTGTGTTCTCTCTAATTTACTTGATAAGTAATTTATTTCAAATATTTTTTTAGTCTATTAGAATAAAAATATTTCTAAAACCAATTTTCATTTGTGCATTATTAATAATAATTATTATTTTTTATTATTAGTCTAATGAGATTAATAACATAATTTACCTTTGTCAATATGTTTCAATAAGCCCAGGAATAATAATCTTAAAAAAATAATTCTCGTTACGGTATGATGTAATACCTATTAGTTTAAAAATATTTTTTCTTTTTAATTTGCGAGATGCTATGTGATGGTTCAGTGGGTTCTTGCAGAACTCTGGTGCCTTTCAAATAAATTAAAAGCTGATGTCGTCGATAGCATAATTCTCAACAATTACAAGGCTGAGTTGATCAGGAAATATAGCTATGCTTTAATAGAAATCGAAATACAACTTTCTTCTTTTTGACATAGCTTGATCAACTCGCACGCAGTTTATATTAGCGTGTAGAGGCTTAGCAAAACGGAAAATGTTATAATATATATATTATAATGGTATGAAAAGTAGAGCTGCTTTAACCTAACCTAAAGATGTAAGTAGAGGGGTTCGAATCTCACCTATTCTAGATTGCTAATAAGCAACTTACTCCCCAAACCTTACTAGAATTTTTCTTAATGTATGCCCAGTGGTCAAGAAGAGACAAGACTCTAAGGAGGAATTTCAGCATCTATATAATGATCAGGTTTATTGAAAAAAACAATGCTACAGAGTTTTAATTATACTGAATGAAAGACAAAAGAAAAACTTTATTATTTTACATTTACAAAGTACAACATATTGATTAGTTGAGGTGCAGGCTATATCCCTGCAACTATATCCAGATATGAAAGAAAGACCTTTTAAAAAATGACTTCACATTATAAGTTGGGGACATTTCTAGCCAGTGAACAGGTTACATGATTGAAAGAGAGAGACAGACATAATTAACACTATGGTGAGAGTACGATTTGGATAGCCAACCAAACTAACTAATATATTCTTAGGAAAGCGTTAGTCTAACATGAGACTGGACAGCTCTCCACCTCTAAACTGAGTTAGAGTAAATAGAATTCATTTGCTAATGGCATGATCCAAATTCAGGCATGGAGTTTTATTGCTTATGTCTAGTTCTATAAATATGAAAGAGATGAGATCCAATTTTTATTAATCTTCAGTGCGATCCTGAGGTGGATATGTTAGCTTATGTAGACTTGGTGAAGAAAGCATAGAAATGTTTAGAGACATGCCCATAGATCACCCAGTATGCAATATAATATAAATACAGTCCAATGACCTTTAAATTTAAAAGAAAAACCTTAGTTGGTAAACATATACAAAACATTAAGATAGTCCAACCAAAAAAAGATCCTTTATAAAATAATTATTTTATTTTTCAATACAATGAAATCACTTATGCAAAGATGGGAACATGCTATAAATTAGTTAATGTTCAGCCAGTTCACCACAGAGTTAATACAAATCCATTTCTATAACTTTAATATCAATAAATATGGGTGACTGTACTCTCTCTTTTACAGCTAGATGAAAAATGAAAGTTTTGTTATTTTACATTCTTAAAAAATACACATATATGTTTGTAACCTTTTTTTTAATTGAATTAAGAAGAAATATAGGTAAGGGCCTCTCTTTTTTTTAACAAAAGAAAACTAAATCAAATCTTTAATCATTAAATCTCAAGTCCTATACCAATCAACTAGAACTTAATAGGTAACACTGCATTTTTAATCAAAAGGGGGGTGAGGGAGAATTTGCACTTTCTGCATTTTTGTTTGTTTCTTTTTTTATCTTTAAAACATATACATAAAATGAAATGCTTAATTATAAGTGTATAATGGCGACCAAGTTTAGTGAGGCATTTTCACCTAACTTATATCAATTACAATATTTTTTTAAAAAAAAAAACAATTTACAAAATGTTTAAATAAAAAAACAACAACATATTGTGCCAGGTTCGATCCACAGAAGATCTTACTTACACTGCAAATGCTTTGACTGGTTACAAACTTTTTTATAATACATTTATAATCTTATTTAATTATAAATATTACATGAATAAACCGGCACATTCGAGCAAAATGGAAAATATTATTGATAGCTTTAACTATCAACAATATCCATCATTTGATGGGGGCCCACCTCCACTGCTAGATTCAAACCCCTACTATCCAAAACTTTATTTGTTTGGAGTAAACCCCAGGTGCCAGCTAGTCTAAGACTAACATATTCGGAGAGTAGGATCATAATTCAGCACTCGAAACAATCCCTAAACTACCTCAGTCTATTTTTAGTCATTCAATAACATTTTACAAAATTAGTGGTGAAAAGAATTGATAAAAGAATTGGTAAAAAGAATTGACTGACAAAATAAGGCTTAAGTTTAATGACAATTTATTAACATTAATTATACTAAATATAAATATTTTATAATTCTATAACTAACACAATATTGGTATTTTTAATCATGCACATACTTAACTCATACACTGATATATATAATAAAGCATTAAATAATATTTGATATTTAGAACACACAAATTAATAGTTCATTTTTATGTGCTATAGAGTTCATATAATTTGGCTCTTGGAGGATTCACGAATGCGATGGCTACTTAGAAAGGAATATAAGAAAAAATGTTATTTACTTAGCAATTTTGAAACATGGATACTGTTTGCTGTTAGCTGCTTCTAATGAAGTATATCTAACCAGTAAGATTCGAAGTTTTCCTGCAGAGATTTGATCGTTATTAGTTGGTATTATTCCTGGAGACAATTAGATATTGATGGAGATTCTTCAAGCTGTTACAAAGACATTATTTTCACGGACAGATCTGGACTTAGGATAGAGACAGCCACATGTTTCCAGTGGTTTTAACACTGCATTCTTGGTTGATTAATAATAATAAACTGAACTGTTCTGAACTCAATTGTTATCTCTCTGTTATCATTTAACCCAACTGAACTGATTGTCCAATAAAAAAATTGGCTATTTATACTTGATGCATGTTTTCATTTTGATATCCTCTGTCAATATGTGTTGTCGAAATTCCTTTGATAATCTCATGTTTTTGAAGATTGTTTAATTAGTAGTAGCCATGCAAACATGTTTTATATATGTGATTTTCATTTATTTTTTTTTAACAATTATGCATTCATTATTTACAATCGTACATATATTTTACTAACAAACTTATATTAATCATTTATGCACATACATAATTCATCTAGACTCATTACTAGTTTTAAGATTATCTTTTTCTCTACCTTAAATAAAAAGAGATTTATATTTTAACTTGAAAATCAACTTTTAATTTCTTATAACTTTCATGAACAATTTTAACTAATAACAATGATAACAGGAATTCTTTACTTATTTGAAAACCAACTTTTTTTATAACTTTCATGAACAATTTTAACTAATAACAATGATAACAGGAATTCTTTACTTATTTGAAAACCAACTTTTTTTAATTTGACGTTTTAAAGAAAAAAACCCTTCCCACTTTTAATTGTTTTTAACTTTTACATCAAAAACACTTAGACTTTTAGCTTTTTCGAAAACAAACTGTAATAAAACTCTTAAACTTTTACATATTATTTCTTTTAATGAAGGATTTTTGTTTTACTAATTTTTTAGATAAAATTATTATGTACCAACTTTGATCTTGGTACAATATATCTAGATTTATTTTGAGAAAAGACAAGCACATTTTAAATAAGAGGATAGATACCTGTAACTAGAGTGCATGTGTCAAGATGAGTTCTGTTGATGCTGCATGGCAGTTCTTTTTTTTATATTCATATTTCCATAGAAAGAATTAATTACTACAGGTTAAGCATTTGTCAGGCATTTTTCTTGATTCATCGGCTGGATCACATCTTTATGACTCCAGTCCCAGAGATGGGAGAGTGAAGGCAAAAAAAAACTACCTCAGCATTTCTGTAAAGTAACAAAGTTCTGGATTTGAATACATGTAGAGCAAATAATATACAGCAACAATGAAAAGGCAGCAATTAGGAATAAAAAAAAGAATTTCTTTTTTTAAAAGAATAATTTTCAGTCTATTCTAAAAAATTTTAATATAAGAGTCCTTAGCAAGAGCTTCAGCAGATTTTTCAGATTGAAGAACAAAAAAAAAGTTCTTTATTTATACTACTTTTTCCCAATTGTGTTTTTAATTAAACTACTTGTTAGTAGCCTATTGTTTCAAATTTTCCTGATATCTATTTTCTTTTAATTAAAATCTTTCATAAAATAATTGCATTCTTTAACAGGTTATGTTTAATTATGAAAATTCATCTTATCTCTTTCTGCCATCATATTTTAAAATTAAAGAAAAACTAAAAAAAATTCTCTTATTTTTTTATATTTTATTTAATTAACTTTTCCCCTTCTTAAAATAATTTCCCTTAAAATTATATATAACTGTTAATGCAGGTCATTCTTTAAGTTTAAAAAAAACATACATTCACTGTGGTTGGATTTAAGGTCTTAGTTAGTCCACAGTGAATGGTGAAGCCAGGATATATATAATTGTAAATATATGCACAGCTTCATATTCCTAGAACCCATTTAAAAAAAACAAGTAAAAAAATGACTAAAGCTATGGTTTTGCAGAGTGAAACAGCATGATTTGGAAGGAGAGCACTCCTATTACCCAGAATATTTGTGTATTTGCATAAAATAATACTGATATATACATTATATTAAAAAAATGTGAAAGTTTATAATAATGCTGATAAATAGATTATATTAAAAAACTGAAAGTTTATCATAATACTGATATACACATTGAAAAAAAAAGCTTATGATATGATTTCATGTCCATGTGATGTGTCATGGTTGTACCTTGGAGTTGTTGTATTTTTTTTAGTTTAGAATAGAGCAGCCTAATTAAATGACTTTTTTCAGTAGACCTTTCTCTCTGGGCCTTGTTATTAGCTCTCTGGGCTGTGCCAACTTTATTCCCTTGTCTTCTATCAATTCTTTTGCTAGAAGTCAAGTTGAAATTCATTATTACTCGTGCTCTGTTATCTGGTTGTTTCCCTCTTTTTATGAGTTCTGATGATGAAACTGGCTCATGGTTAGATCCCTTGGTCAGTGATTTTGGTATGGTTAAATGTGGTTTTAACCCTAGAACTGTGCTGCCACTTGATAAAATTATTTGTTTTACCTGACCTGTCATGGTGCATTTTGGAAATATCTCATGGTTGGTAAATTGATGAGTAAAACCCTTACAAGCAAGGTAAGGTGTGTTCTGTTCTTCTATCTCTAATTCCATCTGGCCTTTTGTTTTATTTTCTGTTAGTACAAGATTATCTGGTTCCTGTATGCAGCTTACATTGGTCATTTCTTGAGTTTTCCATTTGTAAAAATCTAACTTATTGTAAAATGTAAACTTATTTTCCCTATAGTTTATTCCTGTGTCATGTCTTTCTAAGAAATCTGACCCTAACAATGCATCATAAATCAGGCCTGGAATTATCTGAAATATATATTTTACATTTGTGGCTCCTATCATAATATCAAATCCCAAATGATGTGTTCCTGTATTGGCTTTTTCTCCATTTGTTAAGATAGCATAAGCAGATTTTCTTGATGAGATATGTAGTACATGAGTTCCTACTGTTGTATCCCACTATTATTTTGACACCAGTGACATTTGACTGCCAGTGTCTATTAAAGCTGTAACTAGGACACCTTCTAGCAGTGCTTTAATTGTAGCACACTCCAAGTATGGTGGTCTATGAGCATCTTCCAGTTCACACATGAATGCTGATGCCACTCTTGTTTTCCCAAGACTTCCTTCTGTTTCATCCTGGAGTTCTATCTGGGGTATATAAATTATAAGACCCATATCTTTCTGGAATAGTTGTGTGTTTTGATCATCTTCATAACAGTTTTTGACAACAGCCATTTGTATTTTGGGCATGTCAATTCTTTTTCTTTTGTCTGCATGCTCTTGATTGCCAAAATCTATAGTAGTTAGTAATTCTACCATCTCATCAATTCCATAGTTGTGTCACCCTAGCATCAATTGTTGTACATGGAGAAGCATATTGTACCTTATTGTCCAAATAATCTGCCCCTCTGTTAAATGGAAAGCTGTCAATGATTTTAACAAAGACACTTGGCACAGGAAAAACTGGGTGTGGGTTTCTCCTTTTGAAGTGCAGTACATTTCTTGAGATATATGGTACATTATCCCATCTTGAATCTCCTCACTCCAAAAACTCTTAAGTAAGGTGATGTGGTAATCTGCAAACATTACTGGTTTTTTATTTATGCAGTGCCACCCATCTCGGGCAGATCCATGTAAATGGTTAACTGCAACTGATAGTTTTTCATCTTCTCTGAGATCCTGAAACATGAACAGATCTTGTAAATTTTGCAAGTGTGCCATGGGGTTTTCTTCTATGTCACCATGAAAAGTTTTGATGTGAATAAATTTTGCCACCATTGGCTGTCTGCTCTTTTCATGACTTTTATGCTTTCTTTATTTTCACATTGAGTACTTTCTTTATTCACATTTTGAAGACTCTCATCTCTTGATTGATTCTCTTGTTTTATTCTTGCTTCATTGTTTCTCTCTTCTTACATCTTGTTGATTTCTGCTCTATATTGCCTACATTATTTTCTCCATTCTTCTACTATTTTAACATAGTTTCCATCAATTTTCATACCCATTGTGGTTCTGATGTATTTATGTTTCTGGTCCTTATGATTGGTGTTTGGTCTTCCAACATCTTTTTTAAAAGTGACATATTTGTTTTATCTTTGTCCTGTAGTCCTAGTAAATCCATGTCTCCTTTTGGGCTATACATATTTTCTAGAGAAAGAGAACATATATTTAAAACATTTTGTTGTTATTTTTAGTCTTTCTACTTTTCTTTTTCAAAAACAATTTGCTCCACTGTCCCAACCATCCCTGCAACTGTTATTCTTTTTTATCCTGCCAGCTTTGTATTTATATCTTATCCTATCCATAGTTTCAGCCCGATTTGTATTTATTTATTTATTTACTATACAGTTCTGTATGTTGTATGTGTGACTATAATGATGTGTATTTGATACACACTTCAATGAAATATGAATACTACTGCTGGGGGAGGGGGTTAAAAAACTCTACTTGAGCCCACCTTTTCTCTGCTCCTTGTTTGATCACTCTGTCTCCCTTCCTAACAAAAAAAAGTAAAAGACTAATATCTGATTTGGTTTTAAATCTTCAACCAAGCTGATTGATTTCACATCTTATAAGAATGTACAACTGATAGAAAAACACAGAAAGTGCAAGAGAAAAATATATAAACTTCTGTCATTCACTATTATTTATTTACAAAAAAAACATGCATAAAATTTTTTTATTCTGATCATAAAATTCCCATTATCATATCTCATGATCCATCCCTAAACAGTAAGGCCATACTTGGGATGCCAGATTATACAAAAAAATTGTAATGGTATGTAAAGTAGAGCTGCTTTAATCTAACCTAGAGATGCAGGTAGAGGGGGTTCAAACCTTGCCTACTCCTCTAGATTGCTACTAAGTAACTTACTCCCCAAACCTCACTAGAATTTATTCTTAATGTATGCCCAGTGGTCAAGGAGAGACAAGACTTTAAGGAGAAATTTGAACATCTATATAATAATCAGGTTTATTGAAAAAAACAATGCTACAGAGTTTTAATAATAGTGAATGAAAGACAAAAGAAAAACTATTATTTTACATTTGCAGAGTACAACAAATTGATTAGTTGAACTGTAGGCTATTTCCCTTCAACTATATCCAGATATAAAAGAAAGACACTTTAAAAATGACCACATTATAAGTTGGGAACATTTCTAGCCAGTGGACAGATTACATGATTGAAAGAGAGAGACAGACATAATTAACTATGGCGAGAGTACATGATTTTGATATCTAGCCAAACTAACTAACATATTCTTAGGAAAGCATTGAAAAATATCATCCTCTGCTATTAACAAAAAATTCAATAGTGACCTTCCCTATGGATATTTTCAGTCTTGATTTAGACACTTCAATAATATTCTGCAAAGAAAGTCTTATAAATATAAAATATTGCAGACTAAGATGACAGAATATTGTGGGAAATGATGAGTCCCGAGACACAAATGCCTACCAAGAGGCTAACACGAGACTGGATAGCTCTTCACCTCTAAACTGAGTTAAAGAAAATGGAATTTGTTTGCTAACCACATGATTCGAATTCAGGCATGGATTTTGTTGCTTATGTCCAGTTCTATATATATGAAAGAGATGAGATCCAATTTTGATTAATCTTCATTGCAATCCCAAGGTTGGTATGTTAGCTTATGTAGACTTGGTGAAAAAAGCACCAAAATATGCAGAGATGTGCCCACAGATCACCCAGTAGACAATATAATATAAATATGGTCCAACGACCTTTAAATTAAAAAAAAAAAAACCTTAGTTGGTAAACATATACAAAACATTATGAAAGTCCAACCCCAAAAAAAATCCCTTATAAAATAATTGTTATTTTATTTTGCAATACAATTAAATCACTTATGCAAAGAGGCGGACATGTTAAAAATTAGTTAATGTTCAGCCAGTCCATCACAGAGTTAATACAAATCCATTTCTATAACTTTAATATCGATAAATATGGGTGACTGTACTCCCTCTTTTACAGCTAGATGAAAAACGAAAGTTTTGTTATTTTACATTCTTAAAAAATACACATATATGTTTGTAACCTTTTTTTTGAATTGAATTAAGAAGAAATATATATGGAAAAGAAATATAAGTAAGGGCCTCTCTTTTTTTTTTAACAAAAAAAAATTAAATCAAATCTTTAATCATTAAATCTCAAGTCCTATACCAATTGACTAGAACTTAATAGGTAACACTGCATTATTAATGAAAGTGGGGGGGGGGGGGAGAATTTGCGATTTCTGCATTTTTTTTTTGTTTTTAAAACTAATACATAAAATGAAATGCTTAATTATAAGTGTATAATGGCGACCAAGTTTAGTGAGGCATTTTCACCTAACTTAAGAAGATTCATCACCATTATACATATTAAGCCCAATACCAATTACAATATTTACAATGTTTAAATAAAAAAAACAACAACATATATCTTGATTTATTTTGAGAACAGACAAGCACATTTCAAATAAGAGGATAGATACCTGTAACTAGAGTGCATGTGTCAAGATGAGTTCTGTTGATGTTGCATGGCAGTTCTTTTTTTTTATAGTCATATTTCCATAGAAAGAAATGATTACTACAGGTGAGGCATTTGTCAGGCATTTTTCTTGGTTCTTTGGCTGGCTCACATCTTTACGACTCCAGTCCCAGAGATGGGAGAGTGAAGGCAAAGAAAACTACCCCAGCATTTCTGTAGAGTAACAAAGTTCTGGATTTGAATACATGTAGAGCAAATAATCTACAGCAACAATGAAAATGCCACAAGCAGGAATTCAAGAAAAATAATTTTTTTTTTAAAAAGAATAATTTTCAGCCAATTCTAAAAATTCTTAATATAAGAGTCCTCAGCTAGAGCTTCAGCAGATTTTTCAGATTGAAAAACAAAAGAAAAGTTCTTATTTATACTACTTTTCCCCAATTGTGTTTTTAATTAAACTACTTATTAGTAGCCTATTATTTCAAATTTTCCCATTATCTATTTTCTTTTAATTAAAATCTTTCATAAAATAATTGCATTCTTTAACGGGTTATGTTTAATTATGAAAATTTATCTCTTTCTGTCATCATATTTTAAAATTAAAGAAAAACTAAAAAAAATTCTCTTATTTTTTTATATTTTATTTCATTAACTTTTCCCCCTCTTAAAGGTCATTCTTTGAGTTTGAGAAAAACATACATTCACTGTGGTTGGACTTAAGGTCTTAGTTAGTCCACAGTGAATGGTGAATCCAGCATATATATCATTGTATATAAATGCACAGCTTCAATATATATATATGCGTGCATGCACAAAGCTCATCAATGCAGACAGTAATGTGTCACTAGAAATAATTATACACAGAAAAATAGAATTAAACAAATTGCAAGTAATCTACATGTTCTGATTTGTGTTGCAATAATTCTTTATCAATATGCAATTTAGCAGAGTTGTTAAAATGTCTACAGACCTTTTTAATGGAGTAAAAATAACAAACTAATAGTACTAGTAGAGCAGTGCAGAACGTGCCTTTGCGAACCAGATAACACAGAAGTAAAGAGATACTATCAAATCTATTTGGGCTGACTGAAAGATGTGAGTGGTAGAGCAGCAAAATGTTTATTAAAATCTCCAGTAAAAATTAACATAGAAAGTTATGGATGTATAATAATAAACTTTGAATTTAGCAAGTAGATATTAAAAAGACTTTTAATAAAGTGTGAAAATGTCTTAACTCTCTATATAAACTGTAACGAGTTATTAATATTAATTTTTATGGAGTTCAACCAGCCAGACAATTGAACCTATTAATCTATTACTAAACTTATATATTATTCTGAATAAATAAATTCATTGTTAATTTATAAAACATTTTGTGTCTTAAATTTAAAGTATAATTATTAATTATATGGCTGATTAGATTATAATCTAATTAATATTTTATTTATATGTAATAAAATGATTATAATATGGATCTAAGCACATTTTTTATTTAAAATTGCTTTTATCTATGCTATTGGTAAGTGAACAAAATCAGGGAGACTATTTCTTAAATATAAATTGTTATCAAATAATTTGTTTAGCGACTTAAAATGATTTAATAAAAATATGAAATTTATAATTAAAAACAGAAAATCACATTGTTGAGAACCACTATTAGTTTTAATAATCTTTAAAAATCATTTAATATTAATAAATTCTAAATAAGTAATATTGCTCTCCTTGATTTAGTGAAATGGTAAGAAGGTATTCTCGGAAGCACATGGTCCATGGAGTCCATCTCTATTTTATCTAGCTTGTAACTTTTTTTATTAACTCCCAAGCATAAAACCAATTATTTTTAATAAATCAAATTATTATTTATATAAAATTATCTTTATAGATTTTTCTTTCATTACCAAATGTTTTAGAATTTAGATTATGCTTTAAAACTTGCTACTTTCAGATTTACTGAATATAATCATCAAATATTCAAATGGTCTGGTCTGGCCAGAATATAGGATCTCAAATAAGTTTTGATTACCTTCAGCTCTAACAAAGTCATTTCTTATTTAGTGTATAGAGCAGGACATGCATTTGAAAATGCAGTAAACTTGCTGTTACAAATACATTTACACGGTTATTGAATTTTCTATTGGCAGATCAACTTAAGGGTTTCCTTCTTGTCTCTTTCACCACATCAGATTAATATCTGACAATTTAAAAATGATTTAAAAATCTGAATAAATTTTAATGTTTTTAGCTGAACTTTGATAGCTGTTTGGAATCTGATAACAGTTTGTCTGCAATTTTATAATCATCTATTATTGTTATTGCATAAATGTTTATTTCAAACATAGAATATAGTCTCTAATTAAATTTTTGAAAGTTCATTGGTATCAATCAGTGCTTCCTATTATCATTTTTTAAAGATAAACTTTTTTTTTCTTTTTGATTAATATTAAAGTACTTAAAGGTATTAAAATGTTAGAAAAATGCACAGCCAACTCTTCTAAAAAAAACAATCACAAATATAATGAAGATTAACTTTTAATATAAATCACATGACATTAATACTTAAAAATCTATTTCCACCAACATTATTTTGCAGTCTAAATTCTTTCTGTAACCTTTGGTGGACATAAACACAAGAACTTTCCAACTGCATAATGAATGATTAAATCATGGAATGCAACTTTGTCTTTGATGTAACAGTATTTTTAAAATTGTTTTAGATATCTACCACTGATGAATATATGTACGTCTTACTGAAATTTTCAAACTATAGGATTGTGTTTGGATTGTTTCTATAATATTATAAATTATAAATCGAGATACAACTACAATTCCTGTCTGTAAATTTTTAATTTATTTCAGAGTGAAAACTCTTATTCTTTTTTTTGATAAATAAATTAAATGAATAGCCTTTTCATTCATTTATAACGAATTATAAAATATTTATACTGTATCTGGATAAAATTCTCTTTGTATTACATCGGTTTTCATTTTTTGTTACATTTTCATTTACCAATGTCAAACTTCCTCCACTCACAACTTTGACTCCCTCCATTTCAGATAAATACAATAATGATTATTACTAATCATTTTCGAAACTAGAGATTACCTCTAGCACAGATATAAACTTTAAACCACTTTTTGTTTTCATTGTTTGTTTGTAATAATCTTACTTTTAAAAAATCCAAATGTAAATATAAACTAGCAACACTAAGTGCGTATATCGTATGGTTTATAAACCTAATACAAATAAATAGTGATAAAAATATAAAAAAAAAAGAAGTTAAACGTGTCAATCAATAACTAAGACAATAGATAAAGGTGAATTAAAGTATGCTGAGAATATTCGCTAATGAGTTTCTGTATCGAATTCCAAGAGATTAAAAATAATTGAGAAATTAAATACACGATTATAAATATAAAACAAACATTACTATTATTATTGCAACATTCTCTTTTAAACTCCTCTTTATGAAAATGTACACTATGTGTGCGTGTTAAAAAAAAAAGCTTGATGTGTGTCCTTTTGTCAGTGAATTCATTTCAAAATTATTATTTTTAAAGAAAAAATACTGTTCATAGATACTCTCTTCTAATTCTTTTTTGCATCAATGTCCTGAATATGCTTTGCAGGCAGAAACACTAAAACATTTACATATTACTTTATTAGCATTTAAAATTAAATTTGATATTTATGATTCTCCATTAAACGCTTAAGTGTCATACCTAAATGTAAATAGAATGCAGTTTTCCTTTTGTAGTACTTATTTTCAATAATTCGGACAAGAATTCTGCTATATCCCTCCTTCCCTATTTTAGAGTTAAGAGGTAAAAAAAAATCTTTATTTATTATAAATATTTGTCATAAGAAATATTTTGGTTTTTTTTTATATGCTATCACAAAGAATAAAGTGGTTCAATGGATTAAGTGCTCGATTCTATAATTCATGGATTCTGGACAGTGGCTCATTGTCTGCCACTTCTACGGCTAGATTTTTTTATGAATTTCCAAGCAACAAAACCTTCAATTTTTTTTAAGGATTCAATCATTCAGTCACCATTATTTTCAAAGTTTCTATTCATCAATTGAAGATCCCTGAACATAAAAGAGTCATCTGAAGGGAGAAGGTAATCTTCATGTAGCTGATGAAGATCAATCAATAATTTAAAAATATGAATAAAATTTATTTATATAAGAGTGAATAAGATGTTGAGTTGCTCTATGTTATTAAATGCATTAGGAGAGGTACAGATTATGATGTTCAAGATCTTCAGACTATGGCCCAGATCTGTCCCTTCTAGTATTTGAATTTTTTACTAACTGTCCAAGAACATTATTATTAGTAATAACATTCCACATTTGATGACAATTTTTTGACTCACCTTGAACCTATTTTTGTACATATTCTGAACAGGTTAAAACTATAACAGCTGTCTTTTATAAATTCCCTTCAGAATATGGTTTCAAATTTTTGGCTTTTTCTTTAAATAACTTGCTTTCACAGAATTTTCAAATTTATTTATGCTTTTTATAAAACATGTCAACTACTTAATGAAGCTCCTATTTAAGCTTTTCTGAATGGTGTTTAAAGAATAACATGCATATAAATATAGAAAAATGTTGTACTGTTACATATACAAGGAAAGTTCAATACTGTATGGACTCATATTATATAAATAATAAAACTATTGAATATAAAAAGTATTATAAAGATGTTGGAATATGGTTTGATCAAAATGGATCTTTTACAACTCATGTAGATAATATTTTATGTAATGCCAATAAAATAATGGGTCTTATTCTTCGTAATAGACATTATTTTAATATTTTTATTAAAATACATTTGTTTAAAACACTTGTACTTTTTATAATGGAATATGGCTCAGTAATATGAAACTCGAATAAGTTATCTCATATAGATAAATTGCAATCAATATACAATAAATTCAGTAATATAATTAATGCAAAAGATGTTTGTATAAATTTGTTTCATAGAAGAGTGATTCATGATATGAAATTTTTTTATTTAATCATTCATGAAAAAATTTACTTACATAATTGTCAAGGTATTAATAAGAGTTCCTCATGTATATACAAGGAATAAGGATATATTTAATATCGATAAATATAAATGTGAAACTTTATATTTAGCAGCATTATACAGATTACCAAATTTTTATAATATGTATTTTAATGATATTGACATATTTTTACTAGATCTAAAGACATTTGTGAAGGAAACAACAATTACTTTGTCAAATATTTAAGGTTACTCTCTCTATACAATCAGATTGGGAGTAATATTAATTTTTGTGATATTTTAAATTTTAAACATTGTTTTTAATTTTAAATATTGTTTTTAATTTTAAATATTGTTTTTAATTTTAAATATTGTTTTATTATGTAAACATTTATATTTTCATTTTATGTCATATGTATTATATTTATTTTTATTGCAATGTGCAAATTGTAATTGGCTTTATGCTGTTGTTTAGCACTTAAATAAATGAATTGAAGTGAATTATTATTATTATTATTATTATTATTATTATTCTTCTTCTTATTATTATTATTATTATTATTATTATTATTATTATTATTATTATTATTATTATTATTATTATTATTATTATTATTATTATTATTATTATTATTATTATTATTATTATTATTATTATTATTATTATTATTATTATTATTATTATTATTCTCCTCCTCCTCCTTCTTCTTCTTCTTCTTCTTCTTATTCTTCTTCTTCTTCTTCTTCTTCTTATTCCTCTTCTTCTTCTTCTTCTTATTCTTCTTCTTCTTATTCTTATTCTTCTTCTCCTCCTCCTTCTTCTTCTTATTCCTCTTCTCCTCCTCCTTCTTCTTCTTCTTCTTCTTTTTCTTCTTCTTCTTCTTCTTCTCCTCCTCCTCCTTCTTCTTCTTCCTCCTCTTCTTCTTCTTGTCCTCCTTCTCCTTCTTCTTCTTCTCCTTCCTCTTCCTCTTCTTCTTTTTCTTCTTTTTCTTCTTCTTCTTCTTCTTATTATTATTATTGTTGTTGTTGTTGCTGTTATTATTATTATTGTTATTGTTGTTATTATTATTATTATTATTATTAAACCACTAAACATCACATGGTCACCATACTTTATGATTACACAAGCTGTTAACACAGAGGCTAAACTCTTCATATAGTAGCAGCACTTAGTGCAAGCCAGAGTAATAAATGGATGCAAGATGGTTTGTGCACAAAATGCCTATCTAGTGTCTACTTATCCAATATCCCCAGAATAGTTTTTAGCTTGTGGCTTTCATTCTTGTGGAGTCTGGATTGGAGAGCAAAACATCTAGATCTTAGAATTTAATGCAACCCTTCAGCAACCACCTTTTAACTTATTGGATAACTATAAAGCTTTGAGTCCAAAATGAAAAGACAATAAGGATTTCAATAATATTTTCAATTCAAGCTCATTAGCTTGAATTGTCATATAATCTGGCTTGCAGCAAGTCGTGCTACTGTATGGAGTGTAGCTTTTGTGTAAATAGCTTGAGTAAGCATAAAGAAGGATGATTGTGTGATCATTAGTGGTTTAATACCAATCCTGCCCAATAAGATTATGGTGACTGTAGTTATTAAAGAACCAAAGAAACCAAAAGTATGGATGCTGAACTGAGTTTAGATCTATACAACTATACAAGCTAATGAGCTTGAAATGAAAACATTATTGTGTTTTTATTTTGGATTCAAAGCTTTATAATTAGCTAATAAAGTAAAAGGTGGGTGTTGGAGAGTCTCATTAGATCCTGGGATCTAGGGTGCAGTGCTTTCAGATATGGCTTCTCACTGATGAAAGCTACAAGCTAGAAATTGGTCTGGGGGTATTGCATCAGTAAGTACTAGATAGGAAATTTATGAACAAACCTTCTTGCGTCCATTGATTACTCTGGCTTGCACTGAGTGGCACTACTGCATGGAGAGTTTAGCCTCTGTGGATTATTATTATAACTATTTATTTTATTATATACTGATTCTCTCATGCTCACAGAGTGAGAGAGAGAGAGAGAGAGTTAAGATATTCTTTGGGATAATGATGCTGATTTTCCATCACTCCATGTCATCATTCATCCATTCCATTACAATATATTTATATATATGGTAATTTAGGTGAATCAAATATATAAATTTGTAACAGTAAATGTTGATTCTAAATATTTAAATTAGGTGAAAGTTGAATGGATAATAAAATTCGAATTAAAATGATTCAATTTAAATATATATAATAATATTAACCAATGTAGCGATGATGATTATGATTTGCAACTTAGCATGGAAAGTATAAACAAAGTTTCCATCTTCCCAAATGTATTTTTAATTTGTTTTTTTTTTAGTTTCATTTAAAAAATGAAACGTTAAGTTAGTAAACACTCTGAATAAAAAGTTTAAGTTTGATAAACAAATTAACACACTATTATTATCATTAATAAATTACTAATGCCAGCCCTAATTGTTGTTTAGTAAATGGCATGATTTCTCAGGGATATTGATGTTATTAGCATATGGGTTCTTAGTGGCAAGATGTTTGGATTGAATTTGATAAGAAATGACAAATTAAATAGATTACTAAAACAATAACTTAACAATCTATTAACAATGAATATATCAAACTGTTGCTTATATATATGTAATTTTTAATAGATTTGCAGAATATTAGGGATAATAAAAAAATATTTTAAATTTAAGGACCGTTTAAAAAGGAGTTTGCTAATAACTGAAAATACTTTACTTTTTTTTGTAGACCTTGGGGTACCAAGCAGGGCAAATTCCTAATATCAATCCATATGTTATTGTCATTGCAACTGTTATTATGTGACTATTTATATAATATATGAACAAGGATAGGCTGCTCACAAACTCACATTATCCATCTGGTAAAATTATAGGATTTTTATGTTTAAGATCACCATGGGTGGTCTTTTCTGGTGCCTGATAGCTTTTAACTTAAATATCACTTGAATATTATGGAAGGCAGAATTAAAGGATGTGAATAAAAAAAATATTTCTAGTAGATATTTACAGTCAAGACAAACAAAAATAAATTATGGCTCTTATTTTCAGTAGACAATAAATTCACACTCAATGCAACAGTAGATTTTTAGAGATAAAGCATGTTTAAAATTTTCAGATTGTAGAACAAGGCTGACATTTGATGAAGAACTTTTACTTAGGTAGTTGCAACTGTAGATAATTTTTAACGAAAGAAAGATTGGAAGAACTATCTCATATTAAATGAGACATTATTGGACTTTATACAGTAAAAAAAAGTGAAGAGATAATTGATTTAAAAAGTGTACATACATATTGGAAATAGAAGTCTAGAATTCATTATAAGTAAAAAGTGGAAAAACAACATTGTGGAAAGTGATGGTTTGTAAAACTGAGAGGCAAGATCACTTATTCAACTTGATAGTGCATATTAAATGCAGGTTATTTAGGCTTATGTCCCAGCAATTTATTGTGATAAAGAACTAGATAATTTTTATATAGATATATGAAAGGCATTCGATCAAACCAAACACCAATTTAAAATTGTTGCAAGAGTTTTTGATGTTAGAATTGGGAAATAATAGAAATATATCATAGGTAAATTTAGTTTATGGTGATAGAAATGAGACAGGACATAAACTTGTGGAGTTTGCAAAATAAAAAAAAACTTTATAATATGAATGTTTTTTTGAAAGAAATGTTAAATGGAAATGCATATGAAAACATCCAAATGAAGGTACAGCAAAAAACTGGAATATATTTTAACTAATAGAAAATACGTAGTAATGTACTTAATAGATTCAACACAGGAAGTTATTCACTAGTGAGATGTAAAATACATGTTAATGCAAAACTAAGAAGACAAAAATTATTATTAAAAACAAAATTCACAGGTGATATTTCTTTTCTTCAGAAACCCTCTAATAAATTTAAATTAGAACTTGCAACAATCACAAAAAAAAAAGAACTGTAATAGCTCTATGTGTAACTGCAAATCTTCAATTTGATTAAGAGTAAGTTTTTAAGATAATATTTTCCATTATTTCAACCTCTAGTTTAGTCTAATTGAGTTCAAATATACAGATTTAGTGGAGAATACTTTTGTTGTTTTTAATCAAAAAATATTTTAGGTGTAATTTCTGATGTTCGTGTGGTCAATTCATATACTAACCACCTGAATTTGATCATCATTAAACCTACAGTTGGCTTCCAATTGTAGAATCAAAGGTGTATATAAAGAAATGAGAAACCATTATCATCATCTCAATAAAATAACTAATCAAATGTAATATAAAATTCATATGGAATGAATACAGGGAATAAGGGCAGAGAGTCAACATCTCCAGGATTACAAAAAATAATTAAATCAAAACTAATCAGCAATCATTAATCAACAAGGAACAGCTAAGAAAATATAACATCCACATTATAAATCAATAGTACACTACAAAACACACTACTTATCTAACCACTGCCAAATTCAGAACAGAATATAGCACAATTATTTGGATGCACATACTTAAGAGCTAATCCATCACTCATAATAATATTATTATGCTGGGATACAAAAATATGCTGATAATCATCCATGCTCTAGGATTATTAATATACTGGTCATTAACTATAAATTTAATTTTTAATAAAAAACAAAATGCAGTGAATGTACATAAAATGTATAATGTTTGCACCATCCAGCATTATTATCTGGATGTCTGAACACAACACATACTTCTACATTCACAGAATAAACTGTTATGCTCTGAACTAGTGCATGAAGTAAAAGCTCTTTAAACTGTTGATATAAGCAAGAGATAATTAAATAAAACAATTTATTGTAATTTACTTTAATATATTTTTCCTGGAATAATTTGAAAATTATGTTTTAAATTCTAAGCTGTATTGAAATCAAGTCACACACACTGCCAATTCAAAGAACAGATAGCTGGAGGAATAAAATGTAAATGCTAGAACATTTTAAAACCAATTAATTAATAAATTAACTGCTTAACAATAAATAAAAAATGATATGATAATATAAAAATATAAATATATACATTCTTATTAAAAGAATAATTTCATAATAGGAAAAAACTAACCATTTAATTTTCATTAATTAATTGAATAAACATTTTCTATTATTGAGTTATTTTTAATGAGTTAAATTGAAAAATGACTTCTGATTCAGATATCAAAACTGAAATTAGATTAATCCTCTGTATAATTCAGGTGAGGGATATTTCAAATTCAATTTATCATTTTTCCAAAAAGAAAATGTGTTTATTTTTATTCATGTCACTAGCAATGTTATCATTGTCAAAGAACTAGTTATATTTCTTGTTAAATATATTTTTATCACTAATTCTTCTACATTGACTATATTATCACAAATATAAATAAATAATATGGTAATCTATGCACATAATATTATAAAATACAATATTTTATTATGTCTAAACTACTATATTGCATTATGTTATGTGCATTCCAGCGTTTGTTGAATCACATTTTTAATTTACATTCTTGTGTTTTTAATGAACCCAAGAATAGATTTGCATATATCAGTAACATTCTACCTAAGTGAATTCCATATTATAGAATATGATAATCCTGAAAATTCAAATTAGCAATTTAATGTTTAATAGCTTCTGGAATTTAAAAAAATATTATAGATGTTTAAAAAATAATGATCAAACTTCATATAAATATGAGTTAAAAAATTGTTTTAATGAAACAATCACTTTAAATGTGCAACATTCTAACATATAGTTTGCCAACCAATCTGTATAAACTTTATTGGCACTCTGAAATCTAATTAATTGCCATTGTTTCAAGTGTTAATGCATTCATGTACTTTCATACTGTGTTTTTATTTAACAACATACTTCTCATAGTCAATCCAATTATGCAAAAATTTTGTCACAATAAATCATTTGATTTTACAGTACTGTTACTTTAATATCAAAAAAATGCATTAAAATCTCCAAAAAAGAAAAGATTGGTCACTTAATGGTATTTATGCAATAATGCTATAAAACAAATAATAAAAGCATTGTTTTCTCCGAAATCTCTGAATGTAATCTTCAAACAAACACACTAATAACCATGAGTACTGGTACTTTTGCACAAATAAAGTTTTTGTATCATTAGCTAATTCATTGATATATATATATATATAAATTACAAAAATATTAAATGAAATCTTATAGAAAATTCAATATCATACCAGTTACTTTCTATGATTTATTTTTTAAAAAAATTGTAGACATCTATTTGCTCTATTAAATTTTCTTTCTTTGAATTGGCCTAAGGGTAACTGCATCAATCATAAATTATGACAGTTTCTTAACTGTAAATACTTTTCTCCTCTAATCATAAAGAATTCACAATAATTTAAAATTTGTGTATACTATATTCCATTATTTAGAAAAAAAGTAGAATTAAAATACTATTTTTATTACTATTTCCTGCTTTACCACTATTAATATTATTTTTTGAAATTATTCCCAAGACTTTATTTACAAATTTGATAAATTCTGCAGTGCAGTTGAGATAGACCATTTTGAAACTATTATTATTAGGTCCTTTTCATTTATATATCAGATCAGGGCTAAGAATACAAATTTAACTAGTTGAAACTTCTGCTCAAATTCAGTTCTAACACTGCCTCAAACAAACATCACAGTCAAGAATTCTCAGCCTGTTGACTTTGTCTCTGTCAATGTTGTCTTTCAATAAGTGTTAGTGCAAAAAGTGAAAACAAAAATAAAGAAACAAAATTGTTCTACTGATAATTAAGGAATAAAAATTGATTTCATAAATGCATATTTTTATTAATACAGTTATTATAAATCAGCATTTATTTTTATAGCGTCTGTATACAATTGTAATTACATTCATATCGGCCTTTCAAGCCAAATTGTGCAAACGCTTTTGCGAGTGTTAAATAATAAATGAATACCCTCTGACCAAACAAGATATAGAATTTATGCAGGCTTCTATATCTTGTTTGGTCAGAGGGTATTCATTTATTATTTAACACTCGCAAAAGCGTTTGCACAATTTGGCTTGAAAGGCCGATATGAATGTAATACAGTTATTGTAAAAAAATGCAATTTGGCATAAAAGGCTTAATAAGATGCTACATAAATTTACATGACTTGAGACAATATAAGTGCAAGATAGAAAATATTATTTGTATCAGAAAACAACCTGACCTTTGATGAAGAAACATCTTTTCTTTTAAGACAGCAATAGATACATTTGGTTAGGCACTGATTAAAACTCTCACCATAAACTAAAAATAGTGGAAAATGTCAAAATCTATTTGAAATAAAATTGATAAGTCTTTTATGAAAACTCTAAATGCCTTATTATTATCTTTGTTTCAGTGCTTGTATTGATGCAATATAAAGATGTTAGAAATGTTTCATTTAAGGATGCTCTGTAAAATATTAAAAATATAAGTATACCATCATAAAATCAATGAAGAATGTTTTTCAACTCATTGGATGTTGTATTATAGAGTTGACTGTTGTAAAACCATATCTTAAATCATGTGGCCATGTAAAATGATGCAAGGTTTATTAACAGAATGGTGAACTTTAGCATTGTTATTGTGGCAGACAAAAAAACTCATCTATATTAAAGATTTACTCATAGACTTTTTTAAAGAAATACAATGTTTATTGTATTCTTTGGGAAAATATGGCAGAGAATAGAATTAACTAAAGAGCTATAACTAGACACGATATTGAAGTATTTCAAAAAGAAAGAAGATCACATATTGATTTGTATAGATAATACAAAACTCATATCTAGAGCAATTTTTTATTTTATTTTTTCCCCTTGAAATTGGAATGACCACACTCATTTATGAGTAGATTTTATATCTATGTATATATATATAATTAAGATCCAACCAGTAACCACCTAAACATTCACAGTAAAATATAGTAATCAATATTTCTCACTGCTGTCAAGGCAACCTTCACACCTTTTAATAGCAAGAATGGAATCCATTCTTACTAATGGTCCATTGAATATATATGGACACTTAAAGCTTGCAACTACAGAGTATAAAATATTGATATATAGAAGTTTAAATAAACCTCTTTAAACATGAAATAAACAATTGCCCATGTATTATTTAGAAATAATAAGCAAAATAGTGCCTAAAACTAATCTGGGATAATGATATAATTAAGATCCAACCAGTAACTACCTAAACATTCACAGTAAGATATAGTAATCAATATTTCTCACTGCTGTCAAGGCAACCTTCACACCTTTTAATAGCAAGAATGGAATCCATTCTTACTAATGGTCCATTGAATATATATGGATACTTAAAGCTTGCAACTTGACTACAGAGTATGAAATATTGATATATAGAAGTTTAAATAAACCTCTTTAAACATGAAATAAACATGTCCATGTAATGCAGACTAATAAATAGTCAATTAACATTACAAACTGCAATACTTTTAAATTGCCCATGTATTATTTAGAAATAATAAGCGAAATGGTGCCTAAAGCTAATCTGGGATAATGATATAATTAAGATCCAACCAGTTATATATGTATTGCACAAGATATTTTATTGTAATTAGTTTGCCTAAGGTTTATAATGTAAGTTTCTGCACTGTATATTTGATTTTATGCAGTAATTATTACTAAATAAATAATAAATCATATTTAGGAATAACATTTTTTTGTTTATTTATAGAATGAAATGTTAATATTTTATACTTCTGTAATAATAAAAGTTTGTTTTTTAAATCTAAATATTTTTTTTTTACATTTATATATACATTATAAGTTTTATTTTTTCCTTTCTTCAGTAAAACAAACATTTTGCAATTAATATATAAAATCAGATTTCTTTTTACATTCAAAATATCTGACTAAAAATTTAAAGAACATATTTGATCTAAATGTAACTTTGAACCTTTTTGCAAAACTTACAATTTCCAGTCTTGTGATTATTTTTTTCTTTTTCAAGATTTTTCCTTATCAGAGCAACAAAGTAATCTTGCAAATGCTCTTCGAAAATCCTGATTAAAGAATGTGTATATCATAGGATTCAAGGCAGAGTTAAAGTAGCCAAGCCAGAGAAAAATGCTTGATAAAACTGGATGAAATGCACAAGAAGTACAAAAGGGTCCAATCAATGCTAGAAGAAAAAATGGTAACCAGCAAAGAATAAAACAACCCATAATTATTCCTAATGTTTTGGCAGCTCTACGTTCCTGTGTCACTGATATTCTTGGTTTTTCTCGCTTAATCATTGCTGGTTTTTGTATGATTGTATCCAATGTGTAATGAGAAATACTTGTTACACTTTGAGAACGATATTTAAACAGTTGTCTTTCTTCTAATATAGAATCATTTTCTTTAGTTAAAGAAAAATTGATAGAGTACCTATTATCACCAATAAAAGAAGATGATTTGTGATGGTGGCGGCATATATAACTTGTTTCTTGGTCAGATATATCAAAATGTGAAGTTGAATCACTTAAATGCCTCGATTTTATTATTCCCATTTTGATTGGATCAGAGGGAGAAGAAACTTTGGAAGTAGGAGCACTTTGTGCTTTGTGGTATAAACCAAATCCACTATTACTTTGCACTAAAGAAAGGCACAAACTTTCTGTACTAGCAGATAAGGAAAGATCACCTTGAAGCATTAACCTATATCCAACACGTGGGTTTACTGATGGTGTTTTATGTGTAGTAGTATTTGTTTTTCCATTATATTTTGTTTTTGTCTTTTTTGTTATTGATTCATCACTATTAGGTCCAAAACTTCCTCTGTGTAAATTACAGTGACTTAATCCTGGGCGTGAGATCCATTGTTTGCGTCTCCTTAGAGCAGCTTGAAATATTTTGCCATAAACAATTAACATAACAACCAAGGGAACATAAAATGCTCCCATAGTAGAAAATATAGTATAACCTTTATCCTGGCTAATTTGGCAAATTGTAATTTGAGGTGGCCTTTTTTCTCTCCAACCAAATAATGGAGGAAATGCAATTACAAATGAAAATAGCCATGCTCCTATAATCATAATTGCTGCTCTAGCAGGAGTTCGTTTGAGAGCATACTTTAAAGGCTGAGTAATGGCATTATACCTATCAATACTAATGACACATAAATTAACAATGCTTGCTGTACAACAAATTACATCCATAGAGATCCAAAAATCACACATAACTGTACCAAAATTCCAGTCTCCTGATAATTGATAAGCTACAGCAATAGGAGTCACAACCAGACCGACTAATAAATCACTTACAGCTAGACTTACAATAAAAGAATTTCCAACTTTTCGCAAACGTCTTTCTGTACACACTGCTATGACCACAAGTATATTTCCAAACACAGTTGCAACAATGATTACTATAGCTATGCACGTTATTGTAATATTCTGTACTAAATCCACTACAGTTTTAGTCTCATGTAGGGTCCAGTTATCAGGAGGATAAGTATAGGATTCATTTAAAGTAGCATTTTTATTGAGACAGTAGATATTCCAGAGTGTTTCATTACGTTGCAAATCATACTCATTTAATAAATGGTAATCCATTAACTTCCGCAGATTAAGTATTATCAAAGCAAAGTTTGAATCTAGCTAAAAGCAGCGTTATTTTATACAGCAACATTTCTGCAAAATAAATAAAGTAACATTAAAAATTGATTTATGAAATATATATTTTAAAATTTTTTCAAGAATATCTTCAATCAAATCTTATTGATTTAAAATAATAATCTAATTTAACTTTCAGTATTTTTTTTTTTCAAATATCAGCAGCATTTACTTGCAAATAAATATATCTATTCCAATTCTAAGAGCAAGAAAAAACAAAGGACAAATATAAAACTAATAACAACAAAAACAAGAAATATATAAATCATTCCAGGAAACAAAAATATCCACATATAGAAGACATTAAACCATCATTTTGTTTATTTGATATTTTGTGATTTCCTCTTTTAACTTCGGAAAAAATAGTATTTGGTGAGAAATTTTAACTCCTTGTCTAATTGCTGTTCCACATTTTCCCAATAAGAACAATTATTATTGCACTCCTAGACATAATAATCATTATAAAACAACCAGAAAATGCCTCTCCCACAATGTGTTTAAGTTCACTATAAAATATTTGTTAAAAATTCTTCTATTGTTAATTTTTACATGATTCGATTTTACAGTAGCGAATACTACAGTAACAGTTAAAACACATATTGCTCGTTCTAAGATGTTGCTATTTTATTTTAAAATTTTGTTGCAGCATTCTTAAATGAGTTTTTTTTTTATTTTTACATAATAGCAATATAGTGTCTGTGTTTTGCTTCCATATAATAAATGCTGGTAAATAATAGCTCTCTATATACATAATTTAGTAGCAGCAGTAAGTTAATTGTGAATAAATATTCATTTGTTGAAAGTAGCAGAATACTAGACAAAGTTGAATCCACTGGTCTTTTGACGTCATTTGCTCCGACTTTTTTTTCAAATTCTCAAAACACAAGCTGCAATTCAAGTTATCTTGCTACGACATCTTCAAAAATGTTTAGAATGGCAAAAAATCGTGGTTCACGATAATTTTAATTTACTTTCAAAATTTCAATTTATTAATCTAAAAAAAGGATATAGTTTTTAGAAAAAAAAATAAAATGATTTAATATTTTTGAATTGTTATAATTGTAAAAAATATTGATCAATTTTAAGTTAAATTATATTTAATCTTTATTAATATATACATAACTCATAAAATATATTTCATAGGAATGCCACAAAATAAAAAGTGAAAATTTAATAGTCTGTTAGTTAATATCTGTGTATGTGTAAATAATCATATTTACATACATCATATTGATATACTTCCTTTGTTAATAATTGTAAATTTTTTACTTTGTACTCCTTATGGATATAAAAAGTAATAAGCAAAATTTGCAAGCAATCTTCAAGCAGGTGTAAAACTCTAAATGTAATTCTAACTAAATTCTGTCTTTTTTTTTTTATTCATGAAAAAAATGTTGGGCATGAGTTTTATCCTTAGAAAAGTTATGGGATATATAGTGAGACAAATGATAGGAAGAGGAAAGTGAAAGAGATATGATTTATTGGTAAGAGAAAAAAAACGTTATTAATTAGAAATATACTATTATTTCAATGAACATACTCTGGAATTTCAATCATTGAGTTTATATAATTTGTTAGCCACATGTCTGGTGTCCAATACTAAAAAAAAACATTCAGCTATTAATATATCTTAAAATTGGTTCTCTGTTTAACACATACATATGTGTGTTTATTACTTATAATTTAAAGACAGAGTGTATTTGTCATATATATAAAAATATGTTTATATTTAAAAAAATATGCTGTATATGACATATGACTAAAGTTTTACAAAATAAGATAGAAGTTAATTGCTATAATAAAAAAATGCAGTGTTATCAATAATCTCTGCAAGCATTTATATATTTATATATTGAAACCATTTACACCATCGTCAGTGTATGTTTATGTTTAAAATATTTTAACTTAACTGAATTCAAACCTTTATCCTTACCAGTTATTCTTTCCGAGGATGAATTGTTACAGTGATGCATGTATTACTAACGGTCCTTCCCATACGAAGTTTTCCCAAAAACAAATCAAGTCATTCACCCCTTATAAGAAGTTTTCCTGAACTTTGGGTCATTCAAAGAGGTAAGTGAAGCAACCGACAGCAGAACACATACATATCAGGTAATGAAATTGAACCCTCCCAAGCTTTAACGTAACTTTTAATTAGACCTCTATGTTTAT
This sequence comes from Epiperipatus broadwayi, assembly GCA_028023455.1. Taxonomy (NCBI): domain Eukaryota; kingdom Metazoa; phylum Onychophora; class Udeonychophora; order Euonychophora; family Peripatidae; genus Epiperipatus; species Epiperipatus broadwayi. Next base: position 65,920 of record JAQFVV010001489.1, read on the forward strand.
GGCCAATGCATATATTTTTTTTTTGTTGGTTGTCAAGCACCAATCTCATTATATACAAGAATCATAGGGCCTATTAAATATTTATTTGATTCAGCCTTTTAATTAGTTGCCCAT